>JAMWET010001943.1:82500-95000 GCA_024036415.1 Prochilodus magdalenae | reverse complement strand
TCCTCCGTGCTCCTCCGTGCTCCTGCTGGTCTGTATTGTTTTCCTCATTGATCCTCAGTTTGACCTAGTTCTGAGCTGCTGTGTATCAGTATGTTTACAGTTTATGTATCTGGGTTATGATTATCAGTCTGACACACTGCTCTATATAGTTTCTGCTCCCTCATGAACAAACCGTCAAACAACGAACACCGAAAGCTCGTCCAAATCTGAGGAGAGAGATAGGTGCGTACAGCTAATCACACACAGCACAGCTCTCTCTCTCTCTCTCTCTCTCTCTCTCTCTCTCTCTTTTCCCCCGTCTCTCTCTCTCTCTCTCTCTCTGTCTCTCTCTGTCTCTCTCTCTCTGTCTCTCTCTCTCTCTCTCTCTCTTTCCCCCCTGTCTCTCTCTAGCCCCCTCTTTCCCTTTATCTGCCCAATCAGTGTGTGTGTTTTACTGTGAGGGTCAGAGGGAGTGTGAGAGTGAGTGTGAGTTCACGTGTCTGAGCTCTATCTGGGAGTTTAAGGCCTGGACGACTTTACGCTTCCCTCTCTATCATAAACACAGCATCTGTCACCTTGCTGCCCCACTCGGCTCGTGGCTGTTTGGTGGTCTTTTGTTTATTCAGACTCAGAGTTGCTTATCTCTGGCAAGTCCCGCTCGGTGTCTGGACACTCAGAGATATCAAAGCTCTCTCTCTGCATTTACATGCCATTACTTGATAATGTTGTTTATGTGAGTTGTTTATGTTTGGGAATGCTCACTGTGCCATCAGCAGTGCTGCGTCCATGCTTCCGTTAGAGCACCAATTACCGTTTGGATTTTTCGCTTCTTTTTTTTGGCTTATTTATTTATTTATTTTATTTTATTTTATTTTATTTTATTTTTTTTTTATTATTATTTTTTTTTAATGTGGCAAATTTACACGAAACCATTCAAACCATTCAAATGTTTGGAAGAATTTGTCAGGGACATTTGTTGTTGTTTTTTCTATATATAGGGTAACTTGAAGTAAGAGCCCACCAGTGTAAGACCACCACCCTCCCTGATGTTGTATTTTCTCTCCTGATAGCATGATGGATGTCAAAGCTAATCTTGACACCTGTACTAAATGCCTATGCCCCAACTTAACTGACATAATAATAGTAATAATAATATTAATAATATTACTACTACTACTACTACTAATACTACTACTACTACTACTAATAATAATAATAATAATAATAATATTGTTATTATTATTATTATTATTGTTATTATTAATAATAATAATAATAATAATAATAATAATAATAATAATAATAATAATAATAACAACAATAATAATAATTATAGAAAATAATTCCATGAATGTACACCATATTATTAGATAATTAATGAATTAAAATAAATGTAATCAATATGCAAAATTGACATTGTAATTAGGTTTTTTCTGTTTTTTAATATGTTTGATAAACAGAAGTTGAATTGCCTTTAACCTTTTAAATTGGCTTTATTGCAGTGTTTCAAAATTTTGTTTTATTAATACCACACTATAAATGAGTGCATTCTCTACAGGGAACACACTTAAAGACATTGTCTGCTATTTTTGCTTCACATTTTATATTTATCTGCAAAGTTTTACTGATTATCAAATTTACATAATATTACATTAAAATGACATTTATTACATTTCATTACATTTACGCATTTATTACTTTTTATAACATTTATTACTATATACTATATATTTATATTACATTTATTACATTTATTACATTGCATTACATTTATTACTTTTTATAACATTTATTACATTATAGTACATTTACATTATATTTATTACGTTATAGTGCATATACTGATATATTACATTATATTACATTATAGTGCATTTATAGATGTATTATTTTATATTATATTTTTACATTGTAGTACATTTATATCACATGTATAACATTATAGTACATTAATTGATTTAGTACATTTATTACATGATATTACCTTTATGTTACATTTATTACATTGTAGTTCATTTATAGATGTATTATATTTATTACATGTTTTACATTATGTTACAGTTTAGTCCATTTATAACATTATTTTATATTTATTACAGTATATGACACCTAAAACGTGTTCTATTTTTGGCACAGCCAGGTTTTATGTTTTATTTTTATTTAGTATTTATGCAGTAAACAGTAGTTGAATGTGCAGGAGTGTGTTCTTCACGTTTTTACATTTTGGTAAAACTTGCTTCATGGAGAGCTTGCATTGGGGTCAATATGCCTATTGATATGATTATGTTATTAGGTGGCTGTTTAAAACTTCAAAGAAAGTTAGTTTTTTTTCTCTGCGCCCTTAAAAAGGTGCTTCTGTGGGGGTGTATTTGTGAAGGCACAGGCTCCATTTAGAACCAGGACTTCCCGACTGTCGCTGATGGATATTTTACATTGGGGATCTGTACTTTAACTCCACCGCATGTTTGTGCACTTTGTCCACTGATGGGGAATATATGACAGTTTGACTTAGTAGATCATCTGGATAAGATGCAGGAGCTTAGTATGGTGTGCTGCCCTGCGATGGATGGGCGGCCTGTCCAGGGTGTTTCCTGCCTCCTGCCCAGGGGCAAGTGCTGAGTGCTGGGATAGGCTCCAGCAACGCCCCCACCCCCTTGCCTCAAGACCCAGAAGGATAAGCAATCTAGGAGATGAATGAAGGAAATAATGTTACCTGTGCAACAACTGCTAACAGATAAACACATCAACGTTAGTCATAAACACAACTTTGCTTAAAATGCAAATCAATAAATCAAATGCATGAACTGTACTGTTTTAAAAGGCTATTGAGTTACTGGGATTAAAGGGGAATTCCACCAGCTGTTTATTTGGTAATGTGTAGGTAATTCAGTAATTTAGATGCAAACTAAGTCATTCAGATTGCTTTGATGTGAAATGCTCAATTCTAGCAAAACTCATTCAGAAGTCAGAATTCTTCATAGTGTAGGTGATAGGAACCAGGCGTCCAAAAGTTTAATGCCTCTGAAAGGTCCCACACAACATTAAATGGGAAAGTAAAAACATAATGAATATGAATATGTAGCCTGATGGTTTTGACCATCAGCATATATAGAAAAGACTAACACATTACACTTACTGAGTTACTGTACACCAACACACTACTTACAGTACACTAACGCATTACACTCACTGAGTTACTGTACACTAACACACTGCTTACAGTACACTAACACATTACACTTACTGAGTTACTGTACACCAACACACTACTTACAGTACACTACCACATTACACTTACTGAGTTACTGTACACCAACACACTACTTACAGTACACTAACACACTACACTTACTGATTTACTGTACACCAACACACTACTTACAGCACACTAACGCATTACACTTACTGAGTTACTGTACACTGACACACTACTTACAGTACACTAACACATTACACTTACTGAGTTACTGTACACCAACACACTACTTACAGTACACTAACACATTACACTCACTGAGTTACTGTACACCAACACACTGCTTACAGTACACTAACACATTACACTTACTGAGTTACTGTACACCAACACACTACTTACAGTACACTAACACACTACACTTACTGATTTACTGTACACCAACACACTACTTACAGCACACTAACGCATTACACTTACTGAGTTACTGTACACTGACACACTACTTACAGCACACTAACACATTACACTTACTGAGTTACTGTACACCAACACACTACTTACAGTACACTAACACATTACGCTTACTGAGTTACTGTACACCAACACGCTACTTACAGCATACTAACGCATTACACTTACTGAGTTACTGTACACCGACACACTACTTACAGCACACTAACGCATTACACTTACTGAGTTACTGTACACTGACACACTACTTACAGTACACTAACGCATTACACTTACTGAGTTACTGTACACCAACACACTACTTACAGTACACTAACGCATTACACTTACTGAGTTACTGTACACCAACACGCTACTTACAGCACACTAACGCATTACCCTTACTGAGTTACTGTACACCAACACGCTACTTACAGCACACTAACACATTACACTTACTGAGTTACTGTACACCAACACGCTACTTACAGCACACTAACACATTACACTTACTGAGTTACTGTACACCAACACGCTACTTACAGCACACTAACACATTACACTTACTGAGTTACTGTACACCAACACGCTACTTACAGCACACTAACACATTACACTTGCTGAGTTACTGTACACCAACACGCTACTTACAGCACACTAACGCATTACACTTGCTGAGTTACTGTACACCAACACGCTACTTACAGCACACTAACACATTACACTTGCTGAGTTACTGTACACCAACACGCTACTTACAGCACACTAACACATTACACTTGCTGAGTTACTGTACACTAACACACTACTTACAGTACACTAACACATTACACTTACTGAGTTACTGTACACCAACACACTACTTACAGTACACTAACGCATTACACTTACTGAGTTACTGTACACCAACACGCTACTTACAGTACACTAACACATTACACTTACTGAGTTACTGTACACCGACACACTACTTACAGTACACTAACGCATTACACTTACTGAGTTACTGTACACCAACACTCTACTTACAGTACACTTACACATTATACTTACTGAGTTACTGTACACCGACACACTACTTACAGTACACTTACACATTATACTTACTGAGTTACTGTACACCAACACGCTACTTACAGTACACTAATACATTACACTTACTGAGTTACTGTACACCAACATGCTACTTACAGCACACTAACGCATTACACTTACTGAGTTACTGTACACCAACACACTACTTACAATACACTAACACATTACACTTACTGAGTTACTGTACACCAACACGCTACTTACAGCACACTAACACATTACACTTACTGAGTTACTGTACACCAACACGCTACTTACAGTAGACTAACACATTACACTTACTGAGTTACTGTACACCAACACGCTACTTTCAGTACAGAAACACATTACAGTTACTGAGTTACTGTACACCAACACGCTACTTTCAGTACACAAACAGATTACACTTACTGAGTTACTGTACACCAACACGCTACTTACAGCACACTAATGCATTACACTTACTGAGTTACTGTACACCAACACACTACTTACAGCACACTAACACATTACACTTACTGAGTTACTGTACACCAATTAAGCTATGGAAATATTTTAAGCTGCTCAATACTCCTAAAAGGTTTATTCTGAAATAAAAACCCACCTTTCTTTAAAGGTAAAATGTTGTATGTTCTGTTTTTCTGCTGTTTGGTTTTGAGGTTTGTACATATTTTATATTTAAATATCGTCCCGGTCCAAATAACAACATGTCTCCGTTTTTGATGATTATTGCTTTTATGCATAATTTGAACCCAGCAGCTGCTGTTCACAATGTATGGACGTCTCTTGGTAAATGGACCAACAGAAATAACCCAGAACTGCATGGAAAAAATTCAGGTTCTATTGACTTAAGTTGAATGAGGGTTTTTTTTAAAGATACCATTTTTTAAATACTTGTTTTTCTTCGGGCAGCGACACTGTGTAACTCTTCTGACAATTAAGACGTGTACGCATGTTTTCAACTTTTACACACACACACACACACACACACACACACACTTATCATGGTAGCTCAGCAGTGTTGTACCTGCCAGTAGAGTAGGGAGTGGCTAGTGGGCCTGACCACAGAGGAAATCAGCCTATTGTAATCTTCTCAGTGTTGAGTGTGTGTAAGAGTACGAGTGCATTTGTGAGTATGTATGCTTGTGCATGTGTGCATGAGTGTAAATGCGAGTGTAAATGCGAGTGTATTTGTGAATGCACTCGAACACACTCTCAAAAAAGGGCATTGAATTCTCACAGTGGTAGTGTCCTCAAAGGTGCGTCTTCAGCACAAGTGTGAATAAGTGAACACATCCCTTTCAGAGACCATACTGGACTCACTGTATCACTGTTTAAGCACCTTAACTAGACCGCTACATCTGAGTTGTGTATATAATGTATAATCTACATATCGTCGCTGTCCAATAGAAAACATGTATCTCTAGTTTTGTCCATTTTGACTTCTCTCGTTTGAAAACAGCCGCTGCCGTTTACACTTTGTGAGAACTGCATGACGAATGGACCAACTTAAATGGCCTAGAAGTGCTCAGAAGGACGTCTGGTTACATTGACTTATATTAAAATCAAATGAGGTTTTTGGCATCTCCTGTAAAGTTGCCATTTTGGAGATACTTGTTTTTCTTTGGACAGCGACGATACACATACACTGTACAACTATACTGTAAGCCGTTTTAGCTTATTACCTGAACACTGAGCTGCTGTTCTTACTGTCTGCTCTGAACGCTATTATATATACACCTACTGTTTACAACCACATACTTACTGCACACCTGGCTACCTCAACATACTGTACTTTCCTGCATGTACACTTACCCTAAGCTGTATCTCGCTCTACTGCATATGCTAACTGCTGTTTGCATCTCAGTGCTTATATTCTAACATCCTGACGCTCATGGATACATCCTTACTGCTCGTGCACGTTTTGTACGTGTCTTACTGTGTATGTACATACTGTAATGTCTCTTTTGTCTATTTGTCTTTGCACTGTAGTTACTATTTATCTGTTCTTTGGTTACTGAGAAGTAGCCTGACAGTGGTTCGTTATACTGTACAACGCTGTACTGGTACAATGGCAATAAAGTTGAATTAAACTGAATTGAACTGAGCAAACACAATCCATACAATGCAACTGGTTAAAAATATATGGCATATGCTAAACTTGGAAAATAAATAGAAGCTCTGCACTAAACTTAAAGGCTACTATTAGCATAGCGTGACTTGACTAGGGGGTTTTAAACTCTTGTGGTTCTGTTTCTTACAGTGCAATAATTCCATTAATTCTAGTCTTGACAAATATGGACAATATGCACTTGTCTCCTGAGAACATGAATGGTAAATGTAGCAGCTAATGATAGCCATTCATTTTACGCTCATCATCCAAAAAGCTGCACCCAGAAGGAATCAACATTTGGTGGGTAGGTTGGACATTGTGAGACATGCATATGATTCGAGTTGAACCTTATCACTGTACCTGACTAACCCAGCAGCCACGATTGGGGACTTTCAGCGAGCAGTGATGACCTCCATCAACCTCCCAGACTGTCATGGAGTGACTCAGAATAGCCGCAGGTCATCTTCAGTGACGAGTTCCGCTTTTGTCTTGGTGGAGACAAGTAACAAAGATGAAGAGTTTGTTGTTCTACGTCGTATGTCCAGGAGGCCCGGTGTCACTCCACCACCACCCCTACCGCACCATCTGCAGGAACTGTGCGAGGATACTCAAGGTGCATGGGATGGATTATCACAGGACACCATTAGGAACCTCTACAGCTGAGATGTCCGGCGTCTTGCGTTGGCAAACATGGCAACCCAACTCCATACCAAGAGACAGACTTCTGTATGTGTAGCTCAATAAATATTCTCCATATCAGTCTAAATGTATCATCATTTATTGTCCCTGGTGACCTTTATCTTCCTTCCCAACAGCACCGCAATCCCACACTTTCTTCTGGGTGCAAGTATTGTTTTATAATGAGCATATTTAGCATCCAGAATGAACCTAAACAGGTAATGATACGAACATTCAAATTGTATTTAATCATTAATTAAATGACAATTTCCTGGTTGTTACTTAATAACAAATCAGAAATGGTAGTGAGGGTTAACAAGGCCATTATGAAATGGTAAAATAATGGTGACAAGTTGCACTTACCCAAAAATGACCTGCTGATTTTATAGTTCTTTATGTATTAGAAGTGGGATATTGTAGTGATAATAAGACAGTAATGTAGATTTACCTCGTCTATTTCCGGTAACAGTACTTGTTTATAGGTGGGCCTACATGCGCAGCACAAGGCCATGTTGAACCGATGTTATGAGCTGATGGGACGTGTAGTAAATAAGAAGAAAGATGAAATAAGGGAGTTTGTGTTTTATGGCTCGGTGTAGTTTCACTGTGGGTACTGCCTGTAAGTCACACTGTGTCATATAAATACATTACAGGTAAGACCTAAAACAGAGACAGGTGAATTTATATTTTACCAGGTGATTACAGCAGAACTGCTTGATTATGGTGTAATAACTCTATATACATTTACATGTACTCAATTATAATTCCCTCTTAATGTTCATTAAAAACTATATAATAAGTGGGTCATTTTAGGTAAATAAAACTTGTTCCCTTATTTTTATTATTTTATTGCTAAATATGGATACATTTAATTTATTAATGAGTAACGTCCATAATGGCCTTGTTAACCTTCACTACAATTTCTGATTTATTATGTAGTAACAACTAGGAAATTGGCATTTAATTAATGATTAAATACAATTTGTTACAGTTCAATTACCATATAGATACCTTTTTTTTTTTTACCTATTACCTACTTATTACCCATCTGTAAAGGAAATAGGAAATTAGGAAATATTATTCGAGACAAATATTAAATATTGCACCCAGGCAGCAGTTTGTGTAGTAACTCTCTGTGAGGGAGCATTCAGAGCCCAGATGTCTGGTTCCATTGAGAACAGTTCTGGCCATCTACAAGTCTCTCTAGTATGGAGCATTTCGCACCAAACCGCTCTGAGTGACCTTGTTTACATCTTAACCTTTTATTATGAAGATGTTTTGAAAAGTCGGTGGAATTCCCCTTTTAACCCTCCGTCATACTTTTGCGGTGTACCTTTTTGTTTCTGACCGTGTGCATGAGTATGTGTGTTTGTGTGTTAGGGTGGGTGAGTGAGGAGGAGGGGGTGGTGCGCTAGGGGGAGGGAAAAAGAAGGGAAAATGCTGCTTCTGCAACATCCGGCTAATAATTTATTGTGACAGGCTGAACAAACTGAATTTATGTGCCAATCTGCTTGCGACACTGAGATGGCCTGTTTTAGAAAGAGAGGGAAAAGAAGAGTGACTCAAGCACCGGTTCTACAGAGAAGCTCTCATTGAGGCCCACTGTTGTTTAAGTAAGTCATTATGTACCGCACTACATGATATCGTCCAAGTTCTGAATTCTACACAAACAGACTCCGAAGTAAAGCCCCGAGTACTTCACCTGCCTCAACAATAACCCAACATGCAATCAAATTATCACATTTGCAGAGTTTTCCTCTCACCCCAAATGCAGACAACCAGATAAGAGATATTTCTAAAGTTTGCTTCTTCAGTTTTGCATTAAAGCTACGAGGCTAATGTAGCAATGGAAGCTTAGCATTGTGCTAACAGCGTTATATATCATCGTGCAGTAGCCTCAAACTTCATTATACTGCCATTTGTCATGGTATATACAAAACTAGTATATATAAGCATGGCATAGAGTGAGAACTCATGCTTTAGCAAGTACCGCTGCAGTGTTGTAGCATGCTGTCGACAGCTTGGGTGCAAACAGCATAGGGGCACTGACTCCTCTGCAACACTAGCACTTGGACTAGCCACCTTAAATGCCTACTCCGCCAAGCACTGCACCAAAAGCAATGGCACGAACTACGCTCGTGCACACTGGGGCTTCCTCCTCTGCCACCGGTGACGGACCTGATCTGGATGATGTGCTCTTCTCAGGCAGGCAAACTTGGTTGCCGTGTAGACATTGGTGACCCTGATGGCAAGCGCGATGAGCCCTCTGGTGTGCATGCTGCACTTGACCCACAGCCCCCTGGATGTACAGTAGGCATGGCTAAATGCTATCATGGTAGCTTTATTGAATATAGCAGCAGTGGACCCCTCGCTAGCTGAAATGGCTGGGAGGCAGGAAGGTCACTCACCAACCACACAGCTGTGCATGATGGTAAACAGCCGACCCACACAAACTACCCCGCAGCCGAGTGATACCAGTAACCCATATGCACATCTTAGACCAACCAGCAACAAGCAAGTCTCTTCAACTGCAAGTGAGGCAGCCCCGCATGTTCACGGGTGACGACGGTATTTATAGCACGTACAGTCAACTACTGTAAGAGTACGCTCGTACTCTATCCTCAGTTCACACCCCAGTCAGTCAGATAGGACCTTACGTCATCCCTGAACTACTGACCGTGTAGCCATGCTGGTGGCCATCCACTTTTTCTAGAGTTCAGCCCTACACTTATAAATAGTCAAAATGGATATCAACTGTGAATGCTAGCCAGTAATGCAGAAACCAAGATTAGCTAATCTTCCCTTTAAGCCACATGTAGCTGATCAGCCTAGTGTCTAACTCAGTGCTGTCTTCGCTTAGCACTAGGTACACAAGGCTAATGCTGCTACGTAATGGTTCACGAATTAACATTGTGCAAACGGCATGCATCAGTCATCACAAGCTAGCCTCTAGATACGTCATGTTATGAAGTAATCTCAGATGGACTTTCTTATGCGGTTTGTGACACTGTATGACATACTGTATGTATCCTGTATATATATGGACCAAGCCTGGAGGCTCAGTATGGCTGCTCCCACTCCTTTCAGCTCTGTAGTGTACTTCTGTCCTCAGTCATGCTGTACAGTGATCAGGGCCGATGAAGTGAGGATATAGCCCAGTGAACTGAATGCTGCTGCAGGACTAGCATTTTCACTAGATCAGTCGGAGGGCACACTGCTTGTTGCTGATATGTTGGCTCCATGGTGCCTTTATGTGGCCTCGTTTGTACCTACACGCAGCATGAAGCAGGTTCATTACCTGCTAAAAGTAGAAGTAGGAAGGGAAAGTTAACAGAAATGTAATTTTAGCAGTTGGTTGTGTTGGTTGAAGCCTTTGTAATGCTGGTAAAGGGTAATTGGTCTGTGCTGAGAGCTGATTGGGGCTCTGACGTAGTGATGTCATTCTGGTGATCGGAAAAGTTCTGCAGAGCACGTTTCCAGTGTCAGGGTGATATATGAGGGCTGTAGTGTTTATATTTATGAACATATGGGGGTGTGTGCGTGAGTGTGTGTATGTGTGCGTGAGTGTGTGTATGTGTGTGTGGTGTGTGTGTGTGTATAAGTGTGCTTGTGTATGAGTGCGGGTGTCTGTGTGTGTGTGTGTGTGTGTGTGTATATGTGTGCTTGTGTATGAGTGCGGGTGTCTGTGTGTGCGCTTGTGTATGAGTGCGGGTGTCTGTGTGTGTGTGTATATGTGTGTGTGTGTGTGTGTATATGTGTGTATATGTGTGTGTGTGTGTGTGTATGTGTGTGTGGAGGGAACTCTCTGCACCTGTGTTTTTGTTTTTTGTGTCATGATGGGGTGGTGTTATCTCCCCCCTTTTTCTCTTTATGTATCTCTCTCTTTTTCCTTTTTCTTCACTCTTTCTTCCTCCATTTCTCACCCGCCCTCTCTCCATTCACCTCCCTGTATCTGTCTGGTTCTTGCTTTTTTTCTCTTCTCTCGTTCTCTTTTTTCACTTTTTCCAACTCTGTCCTTCACTTTCTAACTAGTTTCTCTCTCCCCCCCATCTCTCTCTCTTTCTCTCTCTCCCCCTTCTCTCTCTTTCTCTCTCTACCCCCTCTCTCTCTCTCTCCCCCTCTCTGTCTCTCTCTCTCTCTCTTTCTCTCTCCCCCCTCTCTCTCTCTACCCCTTTCCCTCTCTTTCTCTCTCCCCCCTCTCTCTCTCTACCCCTTTCCCTCTCTCTTTCTCTCTCCCCCTCTCTCTCTACCCCTTTCCCTCTCTCTTTCTCTCTCCCCCTCTCTCTCTCTTTCTCTCTCTCTCTCTCTTTTTGTTTTGTTTCTCTTTCTCATTTTTCTATCCTTTTCTTTTTTTTCTCCTGTTTCTCTTTCTTTCTCTTTTATCTCTGTCAAGATTCTCACTCTTTAACTAACTTGCTCTTTTTCTTCATTCTTGCTCTGACTCTCCCCCTTTCTTTCTCGCTCCCCCTTTTTCTGGCCTTTTTCACTTTTTCTATTTCCCCTCATCTCTTTCTTTCTTTTTTTTTCTTTCTTTCTTTCTTTCTGTCCACCAATTTCTACTATCTTTTCTCCCCCAACTTCTCTCTCTCTCTCTCTCTCTCTCTCTCTCTGTCTCTCTCTCTCTCTCAGACAGAGAGCAGGTGCGTGGGGCTTGCGCTGCTGTTCTGAAAGTCTGCTTCTGTCTTTTCATTGACAGGCCTTTCCGTTTCTAACCCACAGCGCACATTCTTTCTTTCTCTCTCTCTTTCTCTCTTTCAATTACAAACACGCACAACACACAAAGTTAACAGATGCTCTCACAAAAGAACATCAGCTGACACAGTAGCAAAACTCTTTTTGAACAAAGACTCTCTGTCTCTCCCTTCGCTCTCTCCATTTCGCTCCCTCTCTTTCTCTCTTTTTGCTTGTCCATCCATTCGTTTAATCCTAATGCGCTTTACTGGGCTGACTGTTAGCTGGCGTTTCAAACAATAACAGTGTGAGAAGTGACAGATGAAGAAAGAAAAA
>JAMWET010001943.1:45000-77500 GCA_024036415.1 Prochilodus magdalenae | reverse complement strand
CAAAAAGAGGCAGCAAATAACCAAAACGTTACTGCTAAAATGTTTTTGATTGGCCACAACAGTCTTGGTATCAAAAGTACATTGTAATATCAAAAACAAGCCGACTAGTTATAAAAGCAGTAATTTCAGTGTTTTTAAAACTAGTAATACCATCGACACTCTTGATTATAAAACAGACAAACAAACAGTGAAAAAACAAAACAGTGTTATGAAATTAGGCATTAAGAAATGTCTTATATCAGATCAAAAGCTCCTTTTTTTTTGTCACGTAGGCCTTTGACTTGAAAACATGCTTGGTAAACTTTTTTTTTCTTTGCTAGCTTGGCAACAAATCTTAAACCAACACTTTTCTCTCGTCTTTTGTTCAGCTAGAAATCTCTTAGCTTTGTTGATGTCAGGTTTGACACAGTGCTAATAGGAGGCAGGTTCGGTCCTGGGCTTTGACTGCTTTACTGCTTTTGAAATGGTAACACTAAATGAAATGCTGGGTGTCTGTGAGCTTGTTGCACCATGTGACAGAAACTTGGCATTGTGGGGGCACTTGTATGTGCTTGGTTTGGTCAGGAATACGTAGGTATAGTAAAAGACTTGCGTAGCGCACAGCCAGCAAAGCCAGCAATATACTTCAAACTACTACTACGATTGGCTGACGAACATGGTGGTAATAAGTACACTTAAAGCTGCGCTATGTAAATTTTGGGGATTTGGAGACCCCTCTGGTGGAAATGTGTAATTGCACACGACGTGCATAGGAAAACTGATTCATCTGAAGGCTGCAAGTGCATTACAGGAGTATTCAATGAGAACTCGGTCAAAACTTGCTGAAGGAGGTGTGTGTTGTGTGGGTGTAAGGGAAATATCTACAATTGTCATCGGATCTTTATCAGTATAATGTGAATGTTGATAATTACTGAGACCTCAAAACGTCATGTTCGTTTGAAGTATACTGCCGGCTCAAACATGGTTGTGTGTTCTCTGAGGCAGCACTGTTTCGCTACAGGGTGTCAAATCATGATAATGCTTGCAGGATGCACACTCCTTTCTGTTAACACACAATCAGTAATCTAGACATGAACGGGGGGAAGGGGGCAAGAATACTGGGGTCCAACACTGGCAAATGCGCCCGTCATAGTTAATTATTCTTAATACAAAATAATAAATTATTACAAATTGTTCTTTATATTAAAATCCATACAATTACAGCCCTCATAGACAGTTCATTTCCCCATTTATACAAAATATATAATACAATATTATAAAATAAAAATAAAAAACGATTAAAAAAAACAGTAGAAAAAGAACCCAATATTAAGCATTTCTTTGGTTGGTTGAAATCCAACAGGTAAGAGCACAGCTTAATGGATGACTGTGCGGTCAAATGAATGGCTTTATGCCTCTCCCAAATTGTGTACCACGGTGACTCGACCCCACCTTAGGAGTGGCCACGGAGTGTTTTCTCTTTCCTTTTCTTTTCAGGACGATTGTCTTCTCCCTCTCGCTCTCCCGCTGTCCCCTGCTGTCCTCTACATGACGAGCGTGCGGGAGGAAAAGCTGTTGAGGTATTTGTGCGTCGGCTCGGAGGGCAGGAGCTGCTCCTCGGATTTCCCGCAAAGCACCTGCTCCCATGTGCTCAAGTGCTGTGGGCAAAAGAGAAAGTGAGGAAGAGGAACAGTGAGAAGGTGTAGAAGAAAGGAGGGGGAGAGAAATGGACAGATAAGGAGAATGTTATATCTCACAGTGTGTAGTTTTATGACTTTATGGCCTAATACAGCACCTGGGATCACCTACAGTAAAATAAACATGGCCTCAATCCATGAAAAATTCCATTATACTGAGGGTTTCTTTGTGCACTTAAAATTGGAAGTGTCGGCGAGTAATTCTAAGATCCCCGGACAAAGAATCAGTCACCTTGTGTGTTTAGGGTGGCAGTAACTTCAGGCTCAAGCGGATGGCTCTGCACGAGGATGATAGTTCTATAAATACCTGCGGGGTGTGATTGAGGGGATTCACAGATTAAGAAGAGGTCCTACAGTGCAGTGTATGTCTCGCTCCATGTGTGGAAAATGCGTCCACAGATGGCTAAATAGAGTGACTGCATGTGGGCATGGCCAAAGACCATAGTGTGAAGGAAGTAGCTGAATCTGCAGGTGTATGGAAGCGTACGGTCATACGGGTCTACCAGCAGTGGCTAAAATCCCAGTCTACAGGAAACTCCCCTCAGAACTGTGCCAGGGAAGGCATCCACCAAATCTGACCCAACTGCACAATTCTTTGATACAAGAGTGTGTGAACATTGAAGTGGCCTCCATCCAGAAACTTGCCAAATCCAATCACAGCTGTTATTCGTGCTTGTGGAGGTGTTTATTAGGTATATTTCATTTAGAGGTGACTCATTTTTTGTCCGGTGAGCTTATCCTGATGCTTCTTAAAATAAACTTGCTTTGACAGTAAATCAGTATTAATTCCCTAATACACAATCACGCCATCAAATGCTCATCACCACCCCACATTTCTCTGACTGGCTCCAGTGCTAACGTTAGCATTAGTTTATCTGAAGGTACACAGCACACTATCGCATTCTATGCATGGCAATATTGTATTGATACATGGACACCAAGTATCAATATTGTATAGGTCTTGTTATCTATATAACAGAAATACATAATGCATGTTTTGGTACAAGAACAATAATAATTATACTGTCATTACTCCGCATATTGCAAAATGTTTAAATTCACAGTAGTACTGTATGCAAACTGACTATCATAATAATATTACACCATGGGACCATTGGTGATTCCAATCCCTGTCACCTTAACTTTGACTGACTAAATATTTTCTTAGGTGTCATTAATGTAAACATGATTTCCGGAATCCATTTTTTATTATCTAGGGTTAGTCTACAGTCATATAATCGTAATTCCTCAAACATACGCATGTCTGCACTAAATGTGTAAAGCCAGTTTACTTTAGGAAATGATTGAACTCTCCTGTTTACTGCTACATACATACTACTAAACTTTATAGTCTGTTAGCACAAATGCCATGGATGCTACCAGGTGGCCCGGCCTGATAGTTTGATGGACATACTAACGATTACTAAGGGAGTTGGAGTTTTCGCAATACAAATGGTCCATCGGTTTTCCGCAGTTGGATATTATGATAATACATATTCCTATTTATGTGCACCACTTGGGTTAAATATGCTTCATAATCCAATTGAAGTAATCGGAAGGCATTATTTTGTATTAATGCTAAAATGGTCTAACTGTTTCAATCAAACTAATTTAAAGCTGCAATTTAAACTGACATGTGCAGAAAGCACAGAGAAATATAAACTCAGTAATACCTGCAGAGGGCTGCCCAGGGTTCTGCGGGGCATCTGTGAAGCTTTATGACCATCCTCGCTCTTTTCTGCTCCAGGCAGCATCAGGACAGAGCTTGTCAACAGATCCTGCGGAAAACCAGAACAACAGAGGCCAAATGTTACAACACTATTACAACACAGACAGTAAGAGAGTGAGAGAAAGAGAGAGAGAGAGAAAGAGAGAAAGTTAGAGAGAGAGAAAAAGAAGGAAGTATGTTTCTATAAGCATCCATTGAAGTGGTGAAGTTTAACCAGAGGTAAAAGGTCACTCACAGGCACATCGTGTGCAGGCCCACTTGAGGAGAATAGCTGGGTATGGAGATTTTGGCCCTCCCACTGAAGACATGTCGGCTCCGCCTACAAACACAAAGCAACCGTGTTATTGTGGTTCAACCTCAAATATCCTCACTGATGTTTATTATATAGTGATGGTTAATAAACAAGATTCTACAGCAAGGGATGAGGGGCTGGACTGACCTCTTGCTTAATCTTCTTCAGGGGGACCTGATCGAGGTGTGCCCCCCCAACACTGACTTCACACTCCTGAGGCTCCTGTTTAATGCCACCAACCACTGCCTCCACAGGAGGACTATGGGACTAAACACAACAGATATAGCCGTATATTAAACCAAACAGTAAAGGTTACATATTGAATACACTGGGAAAAATGATGAATGGAATTTATTCTCACATGAATGAGCATATTACATCATCACCACTTTATTTTTTCAGTTTACCCACTTTTAACAATGAATGTTTATTTATATAGATTTTATTTATATGTGTGGAAATGATGTACAGATTTTAATCACATCACTTTTGTCAACTGCAAAGTCTTACCCTCTTTAGTGGTCCATATTTGGTGTCCTGCATGGTCAGTGCTGTTTTGAATGGAGTAGGAGTGCGAGGAGAACACTCCATGATGGAGCGCCTCAAAGTTGGGGTCCTGAACCTGTGGAAAGAGTGATTCAGATACTCAAAGACACGTTTACAATCTTATCATAACCATGCATGCAAACCGTGCTGCATCTGTTGGTAAACCAAACCCGGCACAACAGCGATTTGTGTTCATTACTTGGGCCAAAATCATTTTATATGGCGAATAAGATATTGCAGCCAAACTATGTGAGGAGAGCCTTGTTTGGTAAATGGTTTTATTTTCCACATATTATTATTATTATATTATTATTATTATTAGGTAGCAAAACATTATCATGTGAAAATTGTTTTTGTTAGCCACCAAAATTAACAGCTGTCATTTTGTTTTCATCAGAAATTTATGAACCCAAATTCGCAAGTGGCAATCATAAGGGGTCCAAGCACTACATGCAAAGTAGAGACAAAAGAATGCAAAGGATTTTTTTTAGAATGATTTCTATTTAAACAGATATGGGATTTCATAGTGAGGTTTTGTACACACTAACCATACTATATTAATAAAACAACATATTTTTATCAAACCAATCAAATTACCTAAAAACAGTACCTGACAATAATTGTATTTGCAGTATTGTTGTAATAATGGGACAAAATAATTTCAATTTCAGCAATTACCCTAGTGCTTTAGTCACAGAATGACTAATCCTTTGAGGTTAAGATATATGTAAAGAAGGGAAGGTAAAGAAATAAGATGACACATAAAAGTTCTCCTTTTTTGCTGTCAGTGATTACAGCACCCTTTAGCGCTGGCCGTATTATTTGAGGGTGAATTTTAAACAAACAGAAAACAGGTCTTACAGGTCATTCTCTTTCTGGGGGCGAAGAGCGAGGTCATGCTGCAGAGCCTTCTGGGAGCACACAGATGAGGGTGAGACAGGTAGACTCTGGCTATCCGAATCTGGGCTCACTGAAGCATTTAAGAACTACAGAAGAGAGAGAGAGAGGGAAACATCTGTCAGACACATGGCGCTCTATATGCTAAACACTGATAATCCAGCTGTGTTGCGGACAGAAGGCATGCATGTTATGAGAGCTTGAAAAGAAGATGTGAAAAAGAAGGTTTTCTAATTTCCTTGTTTCTTATCGGAATGCGAACAGCTAAATGTTATCTCATCTCTGCTCAAAATAAAACTTGACCATTATGTAATATGCTTAGTGCAGAGGAACAGCCAAATGCTAAAGAGAAGTGTTTGCACGTTGGGTAAATATTGGCGATGCGTAACGTCGTTTGAATGTTCCCATTTCGCAAAATGCTACAGAACCCATTTTACTCTTATTCAGCTGAAAAAGTCACAAGAATGTCCAAAATCTCAGACATTTATGGAGCCGTATGCCACAATTACCACTCTTGCATTCAGTTTCATTAGTGTGTTGAAATTGCATTTGGAGAACGGAAACCATCTCAAGGCTGGTGGCAGAGCCAGAAATACAATTTCCATAACTGCTGTATTAATGTGCATAAAGATGTATTAACTGTGCACGTGCTCTTGGAAGTATGATTTCACAGAAAGTAGCAGCAACACTGACGCAATTTAATAACACAGTCTGACTGTAAAAAAAACGAGGGGGCGCTTTTTATGGCAGAGTTACTTATAGCTATCGCACCAAGGCCCTCAAATAAGCCATGGCTTACTATATGCAGAGTCACCTGACATCTAATCTAATGCAGCAAAGCCATGAAATGATGATCATTAAGGAAAAATCACTGATCATGTCATCTGGTTACTCTATATGTTATTGATTAGTGAATGATTGGTGCAGCATGGATCGGCAAGCGACTGATCATTCTAGAACTACTGCTGATTACTGGGTGACTTAGGGATCTCTGGAGGGGTACCTGAGAGGGAGAAAAGGGCAGGTTGCTTGTGATAGAACGTTTGGGCGTGGAGCAAACAAATGACAAGAAGCCGCTGTCCTCGCTGTGGGAATGTGACATACAGCTCCCACCGCCTGCAGCCTTATGCATTTTAGACAAGCTCCTATCGGATGGGATGTTCTGAGAAGACCAAGTTATGCAGTTATGTAGAGTGGCTGACATTTAACCTCGCCGCTCTACCCATCTGCTAATCCATAAATGTCTGTGCATATCTCTAAAGGCAAGCAACATGCTAAGCTCATTTAGGTTAATGTAACAAAGGTGCCAGCTCATTCACAAAGGGCCAGGTTCTAGCCACTTGCTGAAGCAACAGGTGCTAGTGTTCAGTCAACTGATCAATCCACTCCTCGCCCACAAATCTTTTCCTAGGTAGATCCTTTTGTGAGGAAGCTATATCAAATGTGGGCAAAATGCATTCAACGTAGCGAGAAACTATGGAATACTTCGCTACCATGCTGGACTATATAGCTTATGGCTAATCAAATTAAGATTAAGGTTTAAAATGACAACAATGAGTCTAAAACCTTTAAAAACGAATGCAATTTGACCCTCTAAATTCAGTTATTTTGGTAAAAAAGACATGTTTAGTTGTTGCATGCTCTCATTTCTCAATCAATTGAATGGATTTCTTGCTAGCGCTCTTGCCCAAAGCAAGCAAAGCTAGCAAAGCTTGCCCAACCTAGCAACAGTTGCTAAAGAAGAAGTCATTTGTGGCCTGGATCATGGACCGGAAGTGCTGCTGCTTGAGCGACTAGAATGAAAACCAGCATCTCCACTGGCCCTGTTGAGAATAAGACTGGACACCCCTGCGTTAATAAATATGGTATGTCATTCTTACCGAGTCGATGGCATCCATGAACTCCGGTAAGGCCGCGAGGACCACGCTGCTACCTGCACTGCTGCTGCCACTGCTGCTGCTGCTGCTACCGCTGCTGCTCAAGCTGCTGCTGTTTGGGCTGTTCGTGTTGCCATGAGCGCTCTCCTCAGGAAGACAGCCCTGCTCCAGAGGCGGGGCGGGCACCGACACGGCTACACCCAAGGAGGTGTCAGTCAAGGAGCCCCGACCCCACCCGTAACTGGCCATGGAGAGCTGTGAGAGACAGCGCGAGAGAGAGAGTGGGTGAGATGGAGGAAGAGAGGCGAGAGAAAGGGAACTTGACTAGTTGAATGATGTGCATGAAGGCAGGGGGGTCTGTGTTGCACAAGGAGTTAAACAGAGTTTGTGGTGTGATAAGGGTACATTGCATCACTTAGCCAAGCAGTTAGAATGTGAAATAGACCCCCAGATGCTTCCTCCAATTAATCACAAACACACACACACTCACGGGTAGTGCTTGTTGTCCCTTAAGCTCATTCTCTGTCGACATCAGAAGCATCTCAATCTCCTTCACCCTCTTCTCTTTCTCTGGGTCCTCTTCATTATAGTGTTTCTGAAACATACAAATGCAAAGGGAAGACACGTTGAGATGAAATGAAATCGTTCACAGGACGTTTCTAATAGCTACTTCAATATATGTTTACATATGGCCACTGCTATAAAATAAAAGGTAGAGTAGCCAATCTGTGGGGAACCATGACTAGGCCTTCAGTTCGGGCCAAAACAAAGTCAAACAATTGGGAAATAAACACCATGTATATAATAATTACTGTTGGCTCCCCTACGGCATTCCTAATAGCATGTTACCGTTAATCTAAAGCTGGTGCGCATACATGTTAGCTTTGGCTGTTCTAGAATAAAGACAGCAGTTTCAAGTTTCTAAAAAATATCCTATCTTTATTTGACCCTTATGACAAACGTTAGAAGATAGTTCTAACACTGGACTAAAAACAATTTAGCTTATACAACCAGCGATGTAACTACGACTTCCAAATGTTAATTCCTTTGCCAGTTGGTAATTTATCTAATGTGTAAGGCCTTCTGTTCAGCTCCTGAAGCCCTTAACTAATGGGAGAGCTCTTCTCCTTAGAAACCTCATCGAAATATCTGGAATATCTGGACTGGACAATTTAGCATAGGCGATTTCGAGATTTCACTCTTATGTTATATTTGAGCCATATAACTGAACTAGCTCCTAGAAATCATCAGGCATTGGAAGGCTCGAAAGGTTCCCTGAATGTGGTACACACTATAACGAGGTTACCTGTATAGCTGCAGTGCCATGCTGAGGGATGTTAAAAATGTTCAGCTGTAGAGCCAGTGGAAACGGTACCTGAGGAGCCAATAACAGAGATTAATCAAAAGAGGATCTAAAAATGGTATTTGTGATATCACATACAAGTGTCAGATGCGTGCTAAGTGTCACACTTTATGAATGTTGTGAAGTGTTGAATATTCTTGCTTCATCATTTCCACATGAAGGAAACAAATACAAATGTAAGTAAACCCCCTTGACATAAAGCATTTCATTCATGTGGAAATGATGCACAGGCAGTTCGAGGCATTACGTCTTTTGTACATCATAGTCATAACAAACATCCCGCTCCTCCCTAAAAAGAGCCAATCAGCTCACTGATCAGCTGCAAGTGTGAAAAGTGCCGTAGCTAGATTTACCGGTACGTTACATTACTACCTGTTTATGTGATTTCCGTCAGATTTTACAAGTGATTTCAAGTACGTTACTGTGGCTTTCAGTTTCGAGTTTATAGGTCTCTCACCATCCTGGCAGTGTATGACTGGCAGTAACTGCCCAGGGCCATTACCAAACTGTGTTATGTATGTGTTAACACACTGCAAAAGCCTGCAACTGTATTTTGCTGATGTGTGCAATCCAAAAGCTGTCAAAACAACATAAATGTCGTGTTTCTCACCCTTTGTGGGTCAGATATGTAGTAGGGGTACTGGTTAGTGATGGGGCTGGTTGCCATGGAGCTGCTGGCTGGAGTGTAGTTGAGCAGGTGGGGGGGTTTCGTGTAGCTGCTGGTTATAGGAGTGGGGCTGACTTTAGCAGTGTGCTGCAGATAGCCCTCCTGTTCCACTTTGCGGCGCATAGTAGAGTTCCAGTGGTTCTTTATGGCATTATCGGTTCTGGAAATGAGAGGATGATTATTAGGCAGCTACATCACACTAGTTCACACACACACACACGAACACAACGTAGTACTGTGTACCCTTGATTAAAATGTGCAGATCTTTGAAAACAAATGTCATATAATGTCAAACGATTAATATTAAACTCAAATGTTGTTCATATTTTCATCATCAAAGTCTAAACAAGACATTTAGACTGGTTTGATGTGCAAATGCTCCCCTGACTCAGAATTGACTTCCACAGTGGTGGTGATAGAAACCTGACATCAGCACTATAAAAGCCCTGACAAATAGCTATTACGTTATATAGTTATAAATATTGCCCACTCAAAGACCTCAGATGTTGCTTGATAATAGTTCTGACATTTTGGTTTATAGCTTTGGTCTCATCTAAAATCGGTTAATGGTAAAGGGGTACATACAGGGTATTGTTAGGAAAATAACAAAACAATATTTTTCTTATTAATTGCTTTTCTCATTATTTTAATATTATTATTAATAATATTCCCAATAAAACACTCAGAAGAGACATGCAGGCTCCCTGGTCGTTTTAGATGAATCATGGCTCTATTTGTGTTATAAACATTGCGACCCCTGATTCCTATCACCACCACCATCAGTACATTTCTTTGCAATGAGCCATTTCACATCAAACCGCTCTGAACGACTCTGTTTACATCTCAACAATGAAATTATGGAGAAAATGGGAAACACTGAAAATCATGAGGCCATTTTGGCTCAGGTGAAATAGACAGTCGTATGCACACGTGTGAGCGCTGCTGGCCAAATTGAATTATGTGCTGTAGATTTTCTAGGTGACAATAAGTGAACACATCCTCTATGGAGAACACATTCAAACACACTTACTGTTTATTTGCTGATTTTAACATATTGAAAAATATAACATAACATCAAATGTGGCCTATATAAAAGTTGTGCTTCATAATATTCTTCATTCCAGTTTGTTAAACTCAGCAAACAAACGGAAAAGTGCTCTTAAAGTGTCATATTTACATGTGTCTCTATGTAGAGGATGTGCCCATTCTGAAAAATGACTGTACTTCCTGTTGAGTTCAGATTCAGCAAGAACTTCTGTGGAAGTTGTAGTTTTTCCTAGAAGTCATTGTACTGCTCTAACCTGCCCGGCAGCAGTTTGGCAATTTCAGCCCAGCGGTTGCCAAGCTTCTCATGGGCCTGGTAGATGATGCGGTCTTCCTCCTCCGTCCAGGAGGTCTTCTTAACCTCTGGGTTCAGGTGGTTGTGCCAGCGCTCGCGACACTGCTTCCCTATACGGCCCTTTAAGTGCTTGGCTATCACTGACCATCGCTTGGGACCATACTTCTGCACCAGCTCAATGACCTGAGAGTGGGCAGGAGAAAAGGTGAGTGAGAGAGGGACATTGAGAGAGGAAAAGGGCAATGGTAGGAGAGGGCCTAACACAAACACGGAGAAAGGGAACTTGAATTGCGCAAGCGTGTTAAGGCTGCACATAGATAGCGGTATTTGGCTAAATATCTGTATTATCCACCTGCCGATGGCTGTCGGCCGGCCATAAAGATGATGATACAGAGTGGAACACCTGCTCCATACGGTTAATCATTACAGTGCCCAGTTCCACTCCGGAGATCCACAGCTTACTTACTGCTGCGAACATTACGACAGTGTAAGAATGAGATCATTAAAAAAGTGAAGCGTTGAAATTTGCTCAGAGGTAAGACTGCATTACATCAACACTTCTTTTGAATAAACCGAAAGAAAAATGTGTTGGTGTCTCATGAAATGATGCAGGCATTTGAGTCACAGAAATTTCAGCACACCGTATTTTCAGTAGGTTGTTGAGCTATACAGTGCCATGCAAAAGTCTGAGCACCCAAATTTCTAAGCACATATAACTGAATCCATCCTGAACATAATGCACAATGTAAAACTAATGCTGATTGGCTGAATGCAACATATAAAAACTTTACTTAACACGCCACGTTAAACCCAGCAAATATCCAGCTACTGTGCACTACAATTTGCAGACAGTCTCCACTTGGAAAATCAGCAAGACCCACTTTTGCATATGACTGCAAAGTGCCTGGTGTATAGTTGGATACCATCTATCTACAGCAGTATGACAACAGTACATTTTTGCCAAGTTGGCCCTACCATACTTAACCCCCTGAAGGTTAACCTTATAACTATGTTCTTCATCTTACAACACCATGTTCAGTATCTCAGTCCTATAAATGATGCATGCATTTACTGCAATTTCCTTCTGGATCACTAAAGCGGTCTCTTATCTTATCTTACCTACTATACCTGATTCAATAACTGCTATTCAACTAAAATGTGCCTTCTGTTGCTATGAGACAGAGGAAGGGAAGCCTAGGCCCTGCACATGAGCTTTTGCGTATGACTGTAGACGTATGGTGTGTAGTTGGGTTTTGTAGTTGGCTGTAGTTGTGTTGTATAGAGTTGGTTTGGTGTTTAGGAGGTGCACATACCCTTTGGTCCTCCTCTTTGGTCCAGGGTCCTTTAATAAGCTCAGGGTTGAGGACTTTCTGCCAGCGGTGCTGACACTGAACATCTGTACGGTTCTGCAACAAGCACACACATGGTTGTTTACATGTGATCAGTCTCGATCGAGCCAGTTCGGTCAGCATGTGTATTATTAAACGCTGAGCGCAAAGAAAATATGGTATGTCAACAACTTTGCTTTTTTAAAACTTTCGCATGAATCGAACTCAAAGCACTGTTTGTTCAGTGTAGCTTTGTGCTGCAGCGCTTTGTGTCTGCAGGGTATGAAAGAACCATTTTAATAAGGGACTTTTCACCATCACTCACAGAAATTCAGAATACCATATGAGTGCTGGTTTATGTGCCACAATCTTCATATTTTAGGGCTCGAAATATTATACACAGGGTCCTTTTTGCCCTTTGCCCCTGTTTATTTCTAACAGGGAGTCTCTTAGCTAGAGCTCCATTCTGTAAGGGTGCAAAAGCCGAGCTGAGACGGCCAGGTGTGTGGAATCCCCTCTGAGCGTTTCAGAAATGAAACATCTACACTTTCTGATTCTCCTTCACCGTGATTTACACAATGCTGATCTATTTCTAAAACAAAACAAGCTGTCATGCTGTGCCCACTGTAACAGCAGGTGCACGGGGATTCTGAAACAATGCAACACCCCCTTCCCCACCCCCACTCCACCCCCGCCCTGGAGTGAACCAACCCATACGTGATGGGTACGCAAATTGGACTCTGAACCATCACATCTATTCTACCTGATCCTTCTAGCCATTCACATGCAAATACTCATATCTAATACGCCACACCTAACTTAACCCCTTAAAGTCTTGGAACACACACACACACACACACACTGACACACACACACACACATACATATACACACACACAAATACGTACAGGCAGGAAGCTGGCAATGACTTTCCAATCTTCTGAACCATGATGTTCCACCAGTCGCTTTAGCTTCTCATCCTGTGGAGAACAAGCCAAAAAAACTATCAGAGCAGAAAAACAAATATAAACAAAGAAAAAAAGGTGGAACTTTCGAGATTGCTCAGTGGAAATCAGCAAACACTAAAACACAGTCTGCAAAATCATATAAATGTATATACACTTAATCTACTGTGCTCAGCTCTCTGCTTAAAATATCACCAAAACAAGTCAAATCCTCTAAAAAAGACACAAAACTCAGCTCTGAAAGTCTGTAAAGACAGACAGCACCATAGTTAAGACTTTGGCCTCTTATAATCTGATGAAAAAAAGTTAATCCTACATCATATTTATCGTTATCATAACAAATATCATTACACAGCACTGTTCTGGGCATACTGTGGATCGGCAGCACAGTACTACTGCATGCTGCCTTTAGCTGAGAGCATCATTAGCCTGTTATATACTGGTTCTGAAATATCTCACCATCACACATGTCGCCTGTCTAGCATGTCATGCAATATTACCACAGTACATTCTGCCATGAAGGTTACCCATGTTACCAAGATCTTCATCTCACAATGCATTGTTCAGTATCTGGGTCCTATAAACGATGCATTAGCTATTATACCTGGTTCCATAACTGCCATTCAACTAATATGTGCCTTCTGTGGCTATGATAGAGAGGAAGTGAAGCTTAGGCCCCACACATGAACCCTCCAACAGTGCCTGTGCATACCTCTTCACGCGTCCAGCGTGTTTTGCCAAGGTGTCGTTTCCCTGTTTTGGCTAACGGGGCATCATAATCGTGATCATAAATCTCCACGTCTTCCTCATCTTCATCGCTGCTGTAAACACTAGGAGACGGGGAGGGGAGGAGGGTAATGTGGAGGCGGGGGGCAGGGGTGGAGGTGAGGGGGGCAAAGGGAGGGAGAACAGGGACAGGGAAGAGGGACAGAGACATAGTAAGAGGTTCCGCTTATTGTTAACTCATTTGCGCCATCAACTACTCTTAACACGAATGGCACAGAACCTGTTCTGATTGGTCTGAAGTCAGGAGATGCTGGATGAGCATCTTACCGCAGCCACTTGAAATCGATTTGACTCAGTAGTGAATGCGCTTGGTAAGACACGGACGCACACGGGTTAATGGAGAGTACGAGCGTGACGGATGTTGGCATATTAAAAACAGCCCTATCCTGTCATGGTGTCATATATAATAGAAAAATTGAGCGATAACACAGTCAAAACAAAACCGGAGTGGCTGAACCTGTAGTGCCAGCAGGCTGAGAGAAACCTGTTCTAATGTTTTTGGTTTCCACAGATACGCCAAGTGTGAACACGGACTAGGCAGTGTTTCCTCACTGCTGCAAGTTCAGGCCTGCACACGTACTGTAGCCGTATGCTCCACAAACTCACCTGGCCAGCTCTCGGCCAATTAGAACGATGCACAGGGGTACGAGGAACACTCAGCTCTATTGGCCTTTGTGTGCGTGGATGTAAGCCTAGTGTTTACCATTACAGCTTAGTGATCAAACCTACAGATAACATCAGACCATAAACAGGACGGGACAACCATAAACAGGACAACAGGCCCCCATCCCATCCTCGGCTACAGAAACCCTCCATAAGGGGAAATGAGGGATGCCTAGTCATTTTGAAAAGCTCCGTCTC
This sequence comes from Prochilodus magdalenae, assembly GCA_024036415.1. Lineage (NCBI taxonomy): Eukaryota > Metazoa > Chordata > Actinopteri > Characiformes > Prochilodontidae > Prochilodus > Prochilodus magdalenae. The sequence continues at coordinate 63,174 of JAMWET010001943.1, read as the reverse complement.
ATCAGGAGGGAATGAAATGAGTGTTGCAGCCAAATAGCCTGCTTTATTTACGTGCCTGTATTGTCGCTGAATATGCGGCTTTGTTCATTCATGAAACCGTATTGAAACTTAACCCATTAATGCCCATATCTGATGGAGTTTTCTTTGGTGCATATGTTTGCCTGAGCACTGAATGATCACAGTGCATGGTTTCAAATTAGTTTTAGGATTTTATTACAGAAAATGTTCATTTTGATCGATTTTAGCACTCCAGAAACATCTGCAAATAAATGTACTAAGGTTATGTGACATCAAAATAAGGTAATATGAATAAAATATGCATATACACAAATAAATCTATAAAAAATACAGCTTTGAGATTTTCATAGATATTGCAGGGTATGTGTAGACAAAGTTTTTTTTATCACAGAAATATTTTTTTTTTCCCCTATACAATATTAAACATAATCTATATATATATATATATATATATATATATATATATATATATATATATATATATATATATATATATATATATGTATACACACACACACTACAAAAGGGATATATATGCAATATGATTATGTATACTATATATTTATATGTATGGTGAATGCTATTTGTTATTATGCATAGTTTATATAGTTTTATTTTTCATGCTTACTGATATGTATATGACAAAGCTGATATATCAGGGTCAAACGGCATCATCTAATACCCTACTGAACTGCTCTCGGGACAAACCGAGCCATCACGACTCGTTTACCAACGTGGGCTGCACGCGCACACGCTCAGCGTTGTCCTTAGGCAGCGCGAGCTGCAGCCAGGCGCTCGTGCGGAGTCGCGCGAGCCATCCGTGGCGCGTTCCAGTGGCGCGTGTTTTTTAAAAAAAAGCATACCTCATTTAAAATTCCGCGTTCCAAAGAAAACGGACATTCTGTAACGGACATTCTCCGCAGCTCGTAGCGTAAAACAACAACCGACCCGCAACGGCTCCGAGTCTACGAGGATGAGCGCGCCTTTAAAGGTAGGAAAGTGGACGAGCTGACCGAGAGAAGAACAGTTCGCCCTCACAAAGTGAAGGAGACGGGATAACAGTGACGTTTCAAAAGGTCGACGCGGCGTGAAACCTGTTAGCATAAACTAGCATAAAGTCCATAAACAGCTGCTAGCCTTTAGTCTGTACGCTGCTCCGCGGTTACCAGCCGCTCTCACTCACTACGTTCCCACACTGAGACAGACCAAGCAAACCCCCGGCTGTGGTGTTAACCGGGAGCCACACGTGCAAAGCGAGCGAGCGAATGAATGAATGAATGGCTTGAGAAATGAAACCGAGCCGCACCGTCGCCACCGCGCGGGGGTCCGCACGCGCCGCACTCGTTCAATCCACCTGTTCCCTAGCTAATGTACTTAGCCACACCAGCGCGTGCACTTGAAACATGTGCAAGAAAGAAAAGGACAGAAGCCCGTAGGAGGATATATCTGCACAGGCGGCGGGCTAAACCAGCGCTAAGCTCCCCGAAGAGCTGGACGCAGAGTGAGATAGAAATGCCTGTTAGTCATGAAAGCTGTCCGTTGCCGTTACCTGTGTCTCGGGCGCCTCGACATCCCGCTGCTCCGTGCAAGGTGGAGAGGAGTGTGTGTGAGTGTGTGTGCGTGTTGCTGCTATAAGCTCCCAGGCTCCGCTTTGAGAAGGAAGTAGACTGACATTGACTTCAGCAAAGGGGGAGTGCGCCACCACGACAGACTGTAAACACACACACATCACACACGTCGAGTTGTATTTATACCGTATCAGGACGTGGGGCCATACATACAGTATGTCTTCCTATAGGTCAGTGTGTGTGTGTGTATATATGTACATGTACATGTTTTATACTATATGTATAAGTATGTACATGTGTGTGTATATGTACGCACCTATATACAATGATATATGCAATATAAGCACATATATGCAATAATAATATGCCCCTATATAGGACCTATTTGAAATGATAAACTTTTAACTTTTGTCGTTAGAGTGGATAAAATTGTTTCTGAAAGGGATTAATCTGGCAAATTTGGGATAATTAAACATCCCCTCCCCTTTGGCCAGACCTATGACTTTGGGGTACCCCAGGGCTCTATTTTAGGGCCCCTGATGTTTAGTTTATAAATTAACATATATTGTTTATATTGATGCTGAGTCTGAAATGTAAATGTCTGCTGACTATCCAATTACCTGTGTGCACGGCAAGCAAACTCTATGAACCAGAGACTTATATTTACATCTACTTAGATTTACATCATAATAGTAAGACTCCCATAAGTAAGTATGTATAGGCAATATACTAGTTTTAACCCTAATCCATAATCCTAGGCCTAGTAACAAAAAAAGAAATGTCAATTTCAGGTTTAAAACACTGAGTTTAGTTATCGTGCTGTAGGTTAGCCGTGTTTGTCTCTGTTCTGGCGCTCTCTGTCCTGAAATGGTACAAAAACCAGCGCACCCACACACACCCATCACACAAAGCTCTAGGCTCCCTCCCGCTAAATTTGGCGCCTCGGGTCGTGCGCATGCGCAGTGGACTCCACGCGTCAGGTGCCGTTCTGTCATTCAGAGCGCCATTTACTCCTCAGCTCGCGCTAAACTTTCTCTGCCATTGTTTTGGAGCTGTCTCACGGTTTAGTTCGCGGGGGGTGGGGAGAGGGGGAAGAGGGGGGCAACTAGAAGGAAGATATTTGTGACAGAACAATATGAGGGAGTGAGGAGAGTGTGGCTAAGAGATTAAAGGGGCTCAAATTTGGAGCACACAAAAGCCTGCCTATGTGTGCTGGTCTCGGTTCTCGGTGGAAACACACTGTACGGTTTTCTTATTTTTCAGACCCGAGCCGGACGGGTCGTCTGACTGCCGTCCCTGCTCTATCCATCCGCTCTCACTTTCACTTTTGGAGAATCTGAAGGTTTCGGTTAGCTATTTTCTTTCGGTTCACACTCAGATTGCCTGTAGGCTCATTCCAGAGATGTATGATGGACATGATCTTTAACCCATTAGTGATATGATGTGTAACACGATAATGGAAAAATGCCACAGAACTTGTTCGGAGTTGGCCTATAGTAATGAAATGTTGCATATCCATACAATCTAACTCTACTAAAAAGACTCGTAGCATAATAGTTTTGTTATCTCAGATACGTTACGTGGTATAAACTCTTTTTAGTGACGTGGGTTGATCGATTCTCTACCTTCCCTCATGATTGTGCTCATACATTGCCCTAAGCTGGAAAATGAAAATAATCAATATTTTGAATGCATGTTTTTGTGACGTTGCAAAACCCCACACATTTACATAGATTTGCCTATTCAGCCTTCAGCGGTTTAGCCCCTCCCACTCATACTGAAGCTATAAGGAGTGTTTCAGTCTTCACTACTGTTTACAATGAGAAACAGCCAATCAGAGCAGAGCATAGTTATATGTGGTCTTAAAGGTGCAGTAACAAAAATAGACTTTTGAATTGTAGTTTTGTAATTTAACCAGTAAGTAAATAATATAAAATACAACCTCTTTAGATGTCCAAATATGGACCCTACTGAATTAATAACAATGCATTTCAATTTTATAGTATCTCAAAGAACCTTGTGTAAGATCAGATGTGATAGGCTGTTATTACTTAATCATTGTTGTGGCAGTAACTGTTAGTGTGATACAGCATAATACATTAATGAATAAAGGGTGTTCACATTTGAATCAAATAGATTTAATGCATTTACTGTTTTCAGTGTAGGATGCACCCCCCAAAACAATGTATTATCTGGTTTGCTGGGGTCCGTCAAACACATACACGTGAACCCAGCATAAGGGATAAAGAGAGGATCTATTTTTGACAGGTTTTCGTACATAAAGCCAGATACTGGTGGGTCAATAATAATGCATTTTAATTTTACAGTAACTTAAATAAACCTGTGTAAGATCAGATTTGATAGGCTGTTATTACATAATCCTTATTTTGGCAGTAACTGTTGGTAAAATACAGCGTATTTTATTAATGTATAAATAGTTTACACATTTGACTCAAGGCAGTTTGATGCATTTCCTTTTTCCGTGCATGATATATAATCTCATTTGATTTCCTGTCATACTGCTGTGGGGGTTCAGAATTACATAAGTTGGACTGACTCTCACTGATGGGCACTGATGGTCATGTGGGGCTGATGGACACAAATTTGTAGTAGCTCTGCTTCAAGGAAAAGGCACGAAACCTGTGCTATAAGCCATAACCATAAATGTTAGGTAAAACTCAATGTACTTAATTTGAATATGTATATGTATAATTAGCAGCATAGTTGTGTCCTTCAGTGTGCTTATTTTGTTTGTACTGCGTGCTGCGTTGATGTAATAGAAGCTAATCATGTGTGTGAATTTCCCCACTGTGGGACTGATAAAGGATGATCTTATCTTATCATGTAGAAATGGTGCACACACATACTTGCTGATCTACAGGAATGAACAAAACACAGTCTATTAAGTATATTTTGTTCTCTCCGCTCCTCCTTGCTCTTATTTACTGTCATACTGTCGCAGTCACTTATAATTACATCAGTCGGATCAACCCATTGTCTCTGACCACTGATGCTCATGTGGAGCGCAGCTTAGAAATGTGGCATTGTTGTGTCCCCGCGTGGGCCGAACATGCTCATCCATGCATTGCAATAAAAGGCGGGAGATTTTGGGGGCACTTAAGCTTTCGGTCGGGGGGAGGACATGTTAATTACAGACATGTTGCTATGAAATTTCAGTGAGTGACAAGACTTACAGAATAAAATAAAAAAAGACATTTGTTTGTAGTTTATGTGCAAGAAACTACAATAAACTCCACTAATATTCATTATGCATGATGTATATTCATAAATAATAATATGTTTTATAATATATTTTCTATTCAATACATAAAATATAACCTTAAATAATACTATATAGTCTAATTATTATTATTATTATTATTATTATTATTGTTTTAGTCTGATAGTAAATAAAAGTGAGGTTATTCTATCTTGCTCTAATTATAACATTCCTATTTTCACACAGGGGTGATTCCTATTTGATAAACATATGATCAGAATTCATAAAACAAGGCTCACTTCTTCCAAGGTGCAGGTCTGTGCCCAATGTAGACACTTTTGACTAGTGGACAACGGTACTGTGACCAGTTACCGCCCCCTAAAGCCCCATATGCATGCATTGTGTGAATTCCTCCCGTAACCACCTTTTTCTGCAACCTGTGGCTCAGAAGCCCTTCTGTGACTTTAGACTGGATAAAGTACCCCTCATTACCCCTGACTAATGATGAGCTTCGACTGCCCAACCCCCTGTTACTGGTTTGTGGTTTGCCCCTCCTCAAACCACTGTCAGTAAGCTGACCGGAAACACTGCATAAGACTTACCGGAGATGCTCCCAACCCTGACGGCTGATCATAATGACTTTCCTCTATCAAGATGGCTTAGGTCTTCAGATCTGCCCATTTGTCCTGTATCCACCATTTTAATTACAATAACTGATTTGCTTAACATCTTAACATATCCCAGACCTTGGAATGTGCCATTGGTACAAGATAGGGGTGGCCCGGATTATCAAGTTAAAGGCCTCTGGGCCTGGAGATCTGGAGATATTTGGTGAGCCCTAACTGGCAACCTTTTTTGGTAATGAATTTTTACAGAGCACCTTCATGGTAGAATATGAACCACAGTGTTGGGTAACTCATCGCTGATGAGGCAGATCACTGCTGACAAGGACGTTGCCACTTTTTCTTCAACTCAGGTGTATGGCATTTTATATTTGGCTTTGGAAAATAAAATGCCCCTTACCCTGCTTCAGTACAAAACTTTAACAAGTCCTCGTCCACTTGTTAAAGTCCACTCACCAATTTCGCACAGGGGATTCCCTAGCCCCATGTTAAGGGCTGTTTCATTACTTTGTTAGCTCAGTTGAGGTGTGTTATATGAACCCTTAAAGGGGCCAGAGCTTGAGCGAACACCAGTCTTCAGCAGCAGAACTTAATAAGTAGTTTAGAAGTATTTCAACTTTATCATTCTACTATGCTAGCTGACTTGTTAGCATGCTACGGCGACATGGCTAAACAGAGCAAAAAGAAAGACACTAAAGAAAGACGGCAGCTCTACTCCAAGTCCATAACAAACAAATAGGGCTGAACAATTTGGGAAGAGTATCTAAGTGGGATTTTTCTGATCAGCATTGGGACTGCGATTTACACTGCAATTATTTTCTGGCCACTGAAGTCCAGGCCTGTTATTTGGTCATCAAGACCAGAGCATCCCATTTCTCATGTTGTTGTAGTTGTGATATCACAGCATATGGTTGTTTGGCTTTCTCTGGTTGATCTAACTCATCTACAGGCAGTTTACAAACTCTAATATCATGTTAATGTTCACCACCTACGACACAGTTTGGATAAAATAGCCAGTAAATTTGCAGCTTTTGTGACCTGAATACTCTTTTAAATTTCAATATGAATTGATTAATCTTTCAGCCCTACTAACAAAGCAATTACTCACTCACACTATTTTCGCTAGATTTCTTAAAAAAATATTTTGCACTGCAGTTTGCATGGCTAGCCGATTAGCTTACTGAGGCTAACCTTCTCAGGACGAGTGTGTTCTGAATGACTAAGCTGCTCCTCACTGTCCCCTTCTCCGTTTCCACCGCAAGTGGACACAAGCAAGCCAAAACAACTGGTTAGATGTTCACATAATTGCTTCCGGGGGCCCCCTAGTGGTTTAGACCCTGGGCTCACGCCCATTAAACCCCTTTGGATGAGCTGGGCCTGGTTATGATCAACCAATAATTTCACCTTAACCGATAAAAGCTAGCTCAGAGAATCTCCCTGATACTGTGTTTAACTCTAACGTCATGATACAGAAGGAAAATGCATTACAATGTTAAATTCACAGTGACTTTGTAAACTCTGCGGTTCTGTATGTGGGCCCACACATCAGTTCCTCACCTTCATAACTACTTAACACATTAGTTTCATATCTGTTGCTGAATTGTAAGGATGATGATTAAAACGAGAAGAACGGGATCATACTCTTCTGCATAACATTTCAGTTGTTTATTATAATGCTCTCTTAGATGTGTCAAAAATAAGAGTATGACGCATGTCTGGCACAGAAATAAAGCGACTAGCTCGATAAGTTACTCCAGCTGCACTGTCGTGTCTGACCCACTCTATACGTGGGCACACACATCAGTTCCTCACCTTTGTAACTAGTTAACACATTAGTTTCATATCTGCTGAATTATAAACATGATGATTAAAAACAGAATAATGGGATTATAGTTTAAGGGGATAAAAGCGTAGCTATTTAAGTCAATCAAACAGACTTGTAGGCAGACCTCGCAGCCTACTTTACTGTAAACAGGATACTGGAGATGATGTGCTGAGTCATTTTGGATGTCATGTGCATCTGGGTGCCTAATGAAAATGATTTGACTTGTTTAAGAAGGAATGAGAAAAGGTTCTCAGGAGCTGATAACCTAAGAGTGCAGGATGCAATGCATACATACATGCGTGCATGCATGGTATTGTCCTTTCCTCAATAATTATATTACTTTAATATATTTAACTCACATGGAGATGATTTCCAATGAGCTGTTAAGTGTTTCAGGTGAAGAGAGAAAGCTTGCAGACTTGATCAAATGCACTGAATATACATTGTGTCAGACAGAGGTTTGCAGAAGGAAAGTTTCTCTAGTCTGTCACCTTGAAAGGCCCTTTGACTTGCTCACCATGGAGACGACCACGAGCACAAATATATGCACACATACACACACGCACACGCACATAGCGTTACGTTTCTGAGGTTAATTGAACTTTCTCTGTTTCTCTCTCCAGTTCTTCCCCCTCTCTCTCTACAGTTGATGTATGCTGCCTTGCAGCTCTGTCCCTGTGTTCATTCTCCAAGGTGCATTCTCTGCAGGGGGAAATTTCTAGTAAACACCATGCAGCACACATACTGGGGTCATGACCACTCTACAAGGTCAACCAAGGGGCACACACACCGATGTTTACCTCTGTCTGCACTGTGTTCCTATCTGTGACCGAAGCCATTTCCTGTTCAGAGTTTAAAGCAGTAGCACCTTTAATGAGGAGATCATAAAAATAATTTGTGTAATTATCAAAGGCAATGCATGAAACTGTGTGTAGGAAGTAACTGTACTTACAAAATTTGTTTAACCCTTTAAATTCCCAAACTTATGAGAGCTAAAGGGATATTATTTAGCCTGTTTACTTGGTACTTGGTACCTGATTACTTGGTAAACAATGCAAACTGAGTTATTTGGAAACAATACAAAGTATTTGGTAGGCCTTACCAGGCCACTCTGCTAATCCTACTACTATATAATATAAGTGTTTAAAGAATGGACATCGTTACAGGGTTTTTTGTTTAGTCCCCTACATTTAAAGGCTCATTATTCAGATATTTTATGGCAAACATTGCAAACTGTGTATTTAGCAAAACATGTCCTTTAAATGCTATCATTGAGCCTTATGAAGCTAGGTGCTACTAAAGAACTGTCATGCTATTTGTACATTATTTATATATATTATATGAAATAAGTATTTCTCTGTGCAATATCTTCAGTTAACCCAGTTGTAATCTTATAGCAAAAATGCAAACTGAGTCACTTGGTAATCCTAGTGTAAAGGATTACCAAGTCAATCAAGTAGGTGCTAATTAACTGCCTCCTCATTTGCATATTATTGCATTGCATTGCATGCTATATAATATTTATAAAGTGGGACAGGTCAGTGGACATTATAATGCTGCAGTAATGTCTGTCAGCATCTTATTTAGCCTTATCAATGCATCTCAGCATCTTTCAAAGCCTTATCAATTCATCTTATTGTCTTAATAAACTTTATTGATGCATCTCAGCATCTTATTAAGCCTTACCAATGCATCTCAGCATCTTATTAAGCCTTACCAATGCATCTCATCATCTTATCAAGCCAGTAGCTGGTAAGGAATAACCTACTGTATTAAACGGTAACCTGGGTGATTTCCGCAGTGTACTTTAATTTGTGCATCATATTTGTTTGTATAACGTATGTTTATTATAATGCACTCTCTAAGACGTGTCACACATAGGAGTTTGACTACGATGTCCGATACACAAATAAAGGTGCTCTAGAAAAGTTTTTATTCACTTTGGGTACGTTGTAATACAGTAGTAATTAACAGGCAGTTCTTCAGCAGCAACTAGCTCGAAAGCTACTAAGCGGCAGCACTGATATGTCTGATCCACTCGTGGCGGCACACTAATAGAGTGTCACTGCGGTGGTGAAAATGATCCACCATCCTGCTGGATCCACCAATACCTGCTCTGTGGTGGTTCTGATCTTTGAAGAACAGGGTGAAAAGGGTCAAACGAAGTATGGGTAGGGAACATATGGACTGTGGATTGTAACTGTAGAACTGCAAAGTGCACATATATTGTATATGGAGCTGATACTGAACTGGCTAATCAGTATACATTAATGATTTTTATTTCCTTGTGTTGGCATAATATATTAGTGTGTGGAAATGATGTATACATTAGAAACAAGCATACAATTCGACTTCTGTGGTGTTTTACACAGTCTGCATCAAGTGTAGCCCTTTGGAGTGACCTGAGAATTAATCACAGAACAGGCCCTGAAAAAAAGTACTCAAACTTTCCATCTCTGGACACAGAAAAACAGCTCAAGCTCTAGCCAAATGAATCAAGGTTATGTGTGTGTGAGTGTGCGTGTGTGTGATTGATCTTCCCCAGCAGTCTCTAATCTTTCTGTGCTGAAAGGTGTCATTCACATCTGTATGACATTTGACACTTGTGTGTGCAGGTCTAAATTTAACTCGGAACAAAAACAGACACCTGCAGTACTTTACTCACACACTTTCTCAACACTGCAGCTTTGAGGTTCCCTCAGCTTATGCTTTCTTACACTGACCTAAATACACCTAGAGCGAGGGATGGAGAGAGAGTAAACATGCTATTTTATTACATAATTACCTTCAGTGTACTTAAAAGGCGCAAGTCCTGCATTTACGTCATTTCTGTGTTTATATGCAACAAAAACAGCCGCAATTAACTTTTACATGATGCACTTTCAAACCTCTTTACATCCATTCATACAAAACCAGCAGACCCTACGCCTTTAAGACATGCTCATGATCTCTTTTCTGATTGGTTGCACTGCATTATGCCTTGTAGAGAAAGTAGTCCAGGCTGAAACGCTGCTTACAGCATCAAGGTGAATATGTAGGGCTAAACTGAAGTAGGCTGAATGAGGAGAATATTTCAATAAAGGCGCTGTGGAATGAATTTATTCAGTGTTTTAAATGATCCTATAATGTTCTACATAGTATGTAACTTCTATGGCTGTAAAAAAAGCCTAGATGCATCCTTTACATTCCTATGATTTGGCTCTGATTGGCGGGTTTATACCAAAACACTGCAGTTGCCACACAAAAGCAACATGTGGAAATAGACCCAGGCAGGAAAATAAAATGAGCCTTTGTGTAAATAAACTCGCTACTCCTGCTATAAAGTTAGCTATTCTCATGTTAGTTAGTTAGCTAGTTGCTAATGTTGCCTATACTAGATACTCGGTTTTTCTGGACATCAACACAAAATAAATTAAACCTGTTCCTCACTATGAAACTCTCAGTTTAAGCTGATCTGCTTCAACCAGCAAACACTGATCCAATCACACAACATGGCTTCTACTTACAGGCTGCTGTTGGGGCTGTGATGCTGATAAAGGTGGAACTGCTCGTCTCTTCAGTCTCTTCAGTGTGAAATGCTGAGTGAAGCTGTTCTATATTGTCCAACGTTTGAGAAACTGTTTGGAGTAAAACAAGCAGAGCAACCTACCATCTCTGAATTAAAGTTGTCCAGGGTCTTTTTAAAGATGGTACCTGAAGTTGGCTTCCTCTTTGCCAGCGAGCAGTTAGAGTCTGGCACAAGTTGTGGCATTTAAGGTGGATCGAAGCATTCTTTTAAGAACCTGATAAACAGGAAGCTATCTTCAGCCTTGTTTAAAGATGAACATCAACACTGCCCATTTACAGTTCCTGAGTACGAAAAGTGATAACTTCCCCTTCACAGCCTCCAAAAAGATGCATTTCTGACAGCCTGCCATTTACATTGCTGTTGCGCTGTTGTCGTTGTTTCGCTGGGCTAGAATGTGAGCTGGTGTATGAAAATTTCGAGGGTGTAAATACGGTTACTGTAACGAATGCCAGTTCTATGTACTGAATGCTATTTATTGAACTATGACAATGTAAATACAATTTTCCATTTTCAGCAGTTTTGGTTTCAGTTTTGTAGTGAGCTCTTTTTCCAAAGTTCAGTCTTAGAAGTTGATTGCACTTTCTGCTACTCACTATCTAAGTAATCCCAAATAGGAATATAGACTCTTTAGTCCATTATTGGTAGTCCAGTATTGTGGTGGTACCAGTACTGGTATTCTTGTGCAAATGTTCTCTATGTTATCAATTTTCTTTGCTTGGTAAGGGCTTCTTGACAGCTACACATCCACAGCATTATCTTCGCAGAGTAGAAGGATGGAGAGTAACACAGATTTTCAGATCTGACCAAGAATGGAAGAATTGATGCTTCAGAAGAATGGTTCAATGTTATTAATAGTAAAAATAATAAACACTTAAAGTAAAATATCATGTTGCACTTTACATGTGCACTTTACATTATTACTAAACTGTCCTATTGATGTTTCAGGCTAAAAATACTGTCCTGCTGCATGATGACCTACAAACATCATTGCAGAGGCATGAAGGCGTGAGGTGGGATGCCACAAATTGTGCAGCATTATTATTAACACCTACCTCTGTTGCTTTTTTATGCAAGAGACAGAAGAGGAGTGAGTCTTTAAAAAAGCCCCAAAGCCACTTTTAGCATTATAAAAAATTGCTTTGGTGGCAGATGTGTATTACTGAGTGTGTTCTTTGCAAAGGCAGATGCACAAACATCCTTTATCATTTTATCAGTGAAGTCATGGCAACTGTGAATTCCATCATTAGTAGAACTACAGCCTCAAGTCTGAAACGCCACCAAACCCTTCAATGATGTAAGACCTTTGCTCTGAATGTCCTGCTGGAGAGAAAGAGAGAGAAAGAAGCAGGAGGGGGCGGAGGGGGGGAGAAGAAGGTGATTTCCAGGACTAGTGGAGGTGCAGCAGCTGTGGGACGGTTTCCACTGGGAAATGACTCTCACAGGGGATTTTTTCCACCTGGTCATCTCTCAGCATGTCTCAGGGCCAAAGGCCAACTTCAGCCTGAGAGTGTGAACTGTGGAAAGCAGTGCAGTGAATTGACTTAATTTCTGTGTGTGCATCATTTTAGTAAATAAATTCAAGGAACTCAAGCTTGTCTTTCTGTTTATTTACACTGACAGTAACTAAACTGAGATAATGTGCTTTATGAATATGCAAATTTTGTATTTGAGACAAAAAAAATTTAATGCTTTTGCAGTGAAGCTGTCCATGTGGCATTGAAAATGCTGTGAAATAAAATTCCTCTTCTTGCTTCTGTGTAATTAAAGGGTTAAGATAGAAAGTCATTAAGAGTGGTTTAGTTTACCCAGTCGCAGTGGTGGAATCAGATGTCTAAAGCGTTTAATGCCTTCAAAAGCTTCCTCACAGAAATACTGCCGCATGCCTTTGACCTTGTTTTAAGGTACTTCTATAATTAGGCTCGGGCGTTAAATGCATTTTTAAAACACATTTGTAGAAGAGATGCACATGCAGGGAGTTTAAATGTTGAAATTAATAAAAAAATAATAATAAAAAAAAATGACTGTTAAGACGTATAGGTCCAAATGTGGTGTACATGTCCAGTACCTTCCTGATATACTCTATATACCAAGCAAAATACTTTGTTTAGTTTTAGAGAGGAATAGCAAGCTAAATATTTCATTTAACTCTAATATATCATTTAGACCTCCAAGTTTTATCTAGAGCGTGATATCACACAATAGAATAACTTTTCTGATAGCCTTATTCACCATAAAACTGACTTCTCTGAAACGGTGTGACATCATCACAGCGCGACAATGGTGGTCTACCAGTAGAGAGTGGTTGTGCCTATTTGTCCCGTGTTTTTGATAATAAACAAGTCATTTTTATTTGGTTTGTATGTCATGTTTACACTTTTTTAAAGTATTCGGGTCAGTCGGAATTTCCTTTAAATGATTTGCAAGAGAGCAGAAACTTATATTTGTAGTTTACAGTGACCAGACTTTCAGGCTAAAGGGTATATTAGTCAGAAAGCTGGAGAGCTCAGAGCGTTTACAGACGAGGCCTTTATGCTAAAGTGACTTTTATCAGAAAGCCTGGCAACTATTTGTATCTTTACTGCGCATGCGCGCCCTCTCTGCGTTGTGGGGTAAACATGGCGGCAGTGGAGTGAGACGCATATGCCTCAACTTTAGCTAAGGAAAACAAGTAAAAGCGCAGCACAAAACCTGGACACAAAACATGTCGCGCCATAGGAATGTCCGAGGTTATAACTACGACGAAGGTAGCTTACACGTGTACCACGTTTGCCTGTTTTGGTCTGAATAATCGGCTCTATTATCTGGAATGATAGTTAGCTGGGTAGCACATTTAGTAGCTCGGCTAGCAAACTAGCTGGCAGGTGGCCGGCGTGATTGGTTAAATAACGTCGTGTCGATTTTTCTGCAGTTTATATGTGGTAAACAATCTTGCCAGAGTCCCCCACCTACTTTTATTCGTCCTAAGAAAGACATATAAGCAGCTGCCTGCTTGTTGGCTAGAAATGTTAGCTGCATCGCTAACGCGGCTAAGTTATTTTCACTGTATTAGTGCTATTTGGCAGCATTAGCTAGTTAGCTAGTCAAACGTTTGGTTGATCATTTCTGCGTTCTGCGCGACTCTCAGACTGTTGACAAAGATGTAATGTTTCTGTAACTTAAGCTGGGTGTGTCAGAGATTGTTGTCAGGCAGACTAGCTGACCAGGCAAAGCAGCATTGGCCACGTCGCTGACTCAGTTGTTGTCACTTTGCTGCTCATACAGTTGTCCACTTTCTGTCTTGTTTCCCTCACAGACTTTGAGGATGACGACATTTACGGACAATCAGTGGACGATGACTACTGCATCTCACCCGCAACGGGTTGGTATTACTGTAACAGTGCACATGATCGTCATTAAATGCATCACTGAAACATGAGTGGTCCTGTACATTATAGTGCCACATTATTTCACTTCACAGCTTTCTATTGTTGTTGCATACACCTTGTGTCTGGTTTAAGGATTCAATGAAGGGTGAATGACTCACCATGTGTTTTTGACAATTTACACAAAGCATTATTGTCAATCACTCAAAGCGGTCAAGTAATCCAGCTAGGAAGTTGTCATCCATAATGTTTTCAAGTGATCTGTTCTATACGTGTCCATACTCCAATGCAAAACCAAGGAAGTAAACTAAAGACAGATGAACTACTTTTGGGGTACAAAAATAGATAAATTTGAGTTTTTAATGAAGAATCTTAGCTGTATAAGTACAGATACTTTGATGCTGCAGTGATCTGCTGATTAACTATTAGTCAAAGTATCAAATGTGTGCACAGTAGGTTAACTGTTAGTCATTAAGGTTTTTTCTCTTTATTTTCTCTAGTATCTAATGAAATGTTTAGAGTAACATATGTGACTACATGCTCAAAACAAACAATATGCACATACAAGTAACTGTGTTTTAAGTTCTCAAAAAAGTGTTAATCGCTTTTTGGACAGTTCCATCAACAAATCCTCAAAAGTCGTCTTGAGTTTCAAAAGTATTGTTGATAATAGTAGTTGTAGTAACTCTTGTTGTGTAACACCTTGCGTATACCCCTCCACCATACATTTAAAATAAGGTAAAAAAAAATGTTTAGGCCTAAAGCTTGCCTTGTAAATATTGTCTTAGACACCTGTGACCATATTTGTAACTACTTAACGTATTAACTTTTTGTTAAGTTGCTTTAAATGCTTTGATAGCCTGCTAACTAACACTTCTACTATCTTTTGTAGATGCTTACATAAAACTTTAGCCACAAACCCTCAGTTGCTTTTGTTTTTTTCTGTTGTTGCAAAGTTCTGATGTACGGATTGGTCAAAAAGGATTGCATTATATAGCCTTATCTAATCAGTACTTACAAAGTTCCGTTCAATCTTAAACGCTACAGTTCCTGTTGACCTCTTATATTCCCTTGATGCTAAATATGCTTTTGCTTGTTCCCACAGCTGCACAGTTTATTTACTCACGTCAGGACTCGAGGCAGGCACGGCAGGTAGAACCGCTAGAGGAGGAAGAACATGAGGAGGAGGAGGAGATGCCAACCTCACCCACCATGACACATATGCTTGACCCATTGGAGCAAGGTATACATAGGGTTCTGAAACTGGAGTACAAAAGACTCTTGTCTGGAGGCTGGACCACACATTGTTGTTTATGTCCATTTCATGCAGCTCTATCTAATACTTCTATAAAAAAAAAAAAAATTAAGAGTCTATGTATGTGTGTCTATAGCCTGATTGTTCTAATTTAATTTGCATGCGAGTCAGGTGAAAGGTTTTACTAAGTGTTTGTTAGGACTGTGTGCATCTGGTTATATTTGCAAAAGCTGAGACCTGTGTGTGTGTGTAGGTCGACTGTACTCCTGTTTGGACCAGATGAGAGCAGTGCTTGGAGACTCTGTTCCTGACTCCACTCTGACCCAGGCAGCTTTGAAGTTTGACTGCGATCCGCACAGAGCTCTGGACTCCATTCTGTCCGCAGAAAGCAGCAGCACGCAAACAACAACTGCGCCCAAAACCAACGCTCAACTGGAACTCACCACAGCACCCCCACCACAGAAAGGTACACACACCCAGTTAGCCTCACAACAGGTCTCGTGTCACGTCTCAGTGGACCACTCTGAACTCCAGGGTTTTTCCGAAAGAGGGCAGAGCTTTAGGTGTTTAGCTTTGTATCATTTTCGAGAGCTAGTTTCCTTTCAGGTTTGCAGAAATTCTATTAAATTTGGACCTTTCACATCAACTCTGGTCAATTGGTTTTTACATTTCAGGATATATACTAAGAAGTTTCACTCAGTTTGGAACAAGAAGAGGCTTGAAAAGAGTAACTGCTGACAGACTATAGTTTTGATTCCTGTTGCACATGTGGTAGTTAATCATTCATGAAGCATTTATATTGATATTTGTTGTATGGAAAAGCCCTTCCCCAACAATGTACATCATACAATAAGAGGAAAATTTGTGATCATGTAACAAACCCTTTAGATATGAGGTGTTCTGCAAAGCTCTGGGCAGCTGGTCAGATGCAGTTTTATTAATCCTGGTTTGAAAAGCATAAGAAGGTAGCAAGGTAGAAGCTTTTCCAGTGTGTTTGGATAATCATAGTGTATGAAAGAGCCCTCCAGTTTTTCACATCACATACTAGCACGTAATAATTGCAGAGTGTGAGATATTACTATGTTTTTATGCAATATTACTATCCTTTGCAGAATTCAAAATACTTGTGGGGGATAAAAGACTTTTGGCCAATGCAAAACTTCTATCACATTTTATTTTCAGTGTTCTGGTCAGTTTTCTCTGACTTTGACTTGTAGTGTTCAAATTATGGCCAAATTTTGTCGTACTTGCTTGTACATTTGATCTTTATGTTTCTCATAATCAACAAATGAGTGACGTATTGCCTCTCTTTCTCTCTTTCTGTCTGGTCTCAACAACTGCATGTGCCTTGTGTGGTGACTTGCCTATCATCATTCTCCATCTTCCTTCTTCTCACCTCGGGTTCTCTATGACTACCATTGGCCCTCGTAAGGTAAGGAGCCTTATCTGCCTCCACAAAATGCAGCACTGATATGGTTACACATACAAGCTCAGCACATACACTGTTGCAGCCTGCTGCAATGCTTTCGTTGAACCTCAGTGATCTCTTAGCCCGGTCAGAGCCAAAGGAGGCCAGAGACTCTTGTAGGAGCTCTGGCCCCGCTCTGGGTGGTTTGCCCACAGGCTTGGTGAAGGGTGCTTTAACTCAGGACTCAGGGGCTAATATTGACCAGCAGAAAACTACAGGGCACAGTTCTCTGACTCAGTTAATGGCGCAGCATGAGCAGAAGTGTACCGGTGCTCTCCCTACCACTGGTTCAGGTCAAAACACCTCCTTCCCTCCCACTCTTGGCGTTGGCTCCTCCAAGTCCTCTTTGTTTTCTAGCCTTGGCCAAAGTACTCTTACATCAACAGGTCTAGCTCTGGGCCCTGCTCTTTCTCTCTCTTCTAGTCTCAGTATAGGTTTGAGCACTTCTCCTGGTCTTGGAAGCCTATCTGTAAGCCCCGCGTCATCCCTCTTGTCCTGCTCTCTGGGTAATCTCTCACTGCAGGACCCTAAGGCGACACCACCATTGCCTGTCCCTTTAGGGAGTCTAAGTAACGTCTTAAAGACTACCAACCCAGTGGAAGTGAGTGGGACTTCTAGAAATTCTGCAGTCAGAGGGCAAGGGGGAAGTCCCTCATTGGCTGAGCTCATTCAGGAGCATCAAAGTAGCAGCCCTGACCTCTTCAGCTCAGTGCCGGGTCCACAAAACATATGCAAAGCAAGCCCACACGTCGTAAGTGGTGCTAAAACACCACTCAACACTTTTAGTCTGGGCTGTTTGGCTGCACACTCTCCTCCAAAACCTCCTGGTGCTTCTGTTCCTCCTGGCTTTCCTGCAGTGCCATCCTTGTCTGACCTTCTATCACAATCCCAGGCTGCCATAAAACCACAGCACCCAGCAGTCTCCATGCCTTTTAAAGGTGGAAGTGAGGACAAAAAGAGTAAAAATCCTCTCCAGGTCAGTGTGCCTCCCAAGAACGTCTCCGAGAATATCGATTTAAGCACACTGATGTCACAGACCTCGCCTACTGTTTCAGCGCTTCGGGATGACAGCGGTTCTCCAGTCTCCCTGTTCCCAAACCACCATTTATCGAGCGGGAACGTGCCCAGTGTTTTTGCCGAGCCCTCAGTGTTCGCTCTGACGTTGTGCGTGCGGATGAAGAGGAGAAGGAGGAGCCGGTGCAGTGGGCCAGTGCATAAGGCTTTTCTTTATAGCAGGCAGATGGCAAGAGTGAAAGAGAGAGTGCAG
>JAMWET010001943.1:5000-40000 GCA_024036415.1 Prochilodus magdalenae | reverse complement strand
ACTGACATGGAAAATAAGGATGTAATAACGTGTGGCAGATGGGGAAAAGATACAGGTTGTTTTTGTTTAAAAGATTAAGAGTATTTTCCTCTTTGTAGCACGCTCTTCCACTGTGGAATTTGTGTTGCAACAGCTCCCCCTCCTGGATTATAGCCCTTTTAGTGTCTTTGTTGAGTGCTTAACCCCTTAAACTCTAGGCTTTAGCAAGTTTAAGTAATATGTACACTGTGTGCTTATGGAGAGTTAGAAATCGAAGTGTAGGCCTGTGAACTGGCACTTGTGGTTGGTTTTCCAGACGGGAATTAAGCCTGGTCCTGGCCTGCATTCTGGTTTTTATGGAGAATCTTCTTTCAGACTGTTGTGTAGTCTAGGACTAGGTTTAATCTCTGTCCAGGAAACCAGCTCTTAGAGTGTAAGGGATTATGTACTATCATATCCAATGTAAAATGACATGTTTTGTGAAAATAACACATCCTCTGCAGAGAGTATTGTTAAATATAGTATTTTTACGTACAGTAATTATGCGTTAAATGTGCAGGTGAAGATGTGTTAACTTATTTTCACTCAGCAAATTAGGAAAACAGGTCAGTTGGTGCATACATCTGTGTTATCAATGTAGTACTCCGAGAATCATCTCATCATGTCTGTGATCTAGGGTGATTCAGTGCACTTTTAATGTATTGGTGCTCTTTCACACTCATGCTAAGAGCAATACTTACGTATTCTGCGTCTCTCTGACTTTTGTCCTCTAATCTTTCCACGGAGAGAGTGAGCAACAGAATAAAAAAGAAAAAAGGTGAATTGTGAGGATTGGACTCGATCAGTTCTCAGTCATGTTTGACTAAGCTTGGATCCGTTTTCCTAGGAAGAGTGCATTTACATATCCTGCTGGGCGTGGATGTGTTGGTGTGGGAGCGTGAGCCCAGGTGACAGAGGGAGAGAGCAAGAAATTTTTTTTTTTTTTTTCTCTCCTCCTTTCCTCCCCCACCTCCTTTGGGCTGTTTCTCTAAAAAGGATTGGCTAAAAAACAGATAGCTTTGACGCTAGGATCACACTAAGATGAAAAAACCCCCACTTCACCCCCCGCAAGACAGGAAAGTTTGAGAAAGCCACTTAACCCACTTAATATTAACCCAAAACCATAAAAAGATCTCATATACATTTTGTTTTTCCTGTATTTTATTGTTTCCACATGCAGAATATCTGTGTGGGCTTGCGTACTGAACTAGCCATAGTTCCCTTGTTTGTGTTTTTGTCGCTGTGCCTTTACAACTGATATATGTGAATCAGCTCTGTTCTGATTGGCTGATTATCAAAAAGCAGCCCAGGATGAAATGCCACTTATAACTTCAATGGGAAAAGCTAAACTGCTGTTGACGGTGTGTATGTTTTTGCAGCTTAGTTTCCAGTTGTGGCCTATATGGACTGGGTTCTAATCTTGAGCAGTTAACGTTAACTTTACACAGCACAGCAGATTGTTTTATTACATGTATATGTAAATGCCTTGGTCTCATGACGTTACGAAAACTGAACTTTAAAATTAGGTTCCATAGATGGCTTCCGCAGACTGGGTAGTGAAGAGTACAGTACATACAACTCCAGGAAAGTAAAGCCACCATGAACTACATAAAGAAAAGCACTCGGAACTGAATCGTTCCTTCAGTTGGTATAGGCTGAACAGCTAGATATATGTAAATGAGTTGGAGCCTTTAACAACACAGCAGCGTTTGGTTCCAATTAGGCCGTTTTTGTAACTTCGTTATTGGGGAGTGAATGGTGTATATTCAGCCGAGGAATGTTGTTTTTTCTTTGCATAGCGTATTTTTCGTGGTTATACTAAATACCATCATATTACCTTGCCCTAGTTGAACGCTTGAAAGAAATACATTAATAATTCTCAACAAGGTGGGTTTTCAATCCCAATTCGATCAACCACAGTTTCGTCATTCAGTCTCCCCATATTGCTATAACACAGTGCCTCCAAGCTGGGAGGGTGAGGGCTGGTCCATGCCCTTATGAAGTCACGTGAAAAGATGCCAAACATGGCGCAAAGGTCATTGGACAGCTCAGCATGCTTGCAGGAGATCACTAACTGCATTAGCTAACAGACGCCTGCATCGTGCCTTTGCGGCAGGCAGATGTCATGCCTTTATGAAAATGGTACACGTTTTAGGACATCCCCAGACCACAGTGTCAGGTTTCAGACATGAGATGAAATGTCTTCAAGTCTCAGGAAAAACACTACAATGTCTTAAGTCTTGCACAGTCGCACAAAAAAAGGCCCCACATGAAGTCCCGGTCTAACTGTTTACCATGGTTATTTACTATGCTGTAACCCACAGGAGAGATATGCTATCAGCCAGTGCCTGCGTGCAGATAAGCAAACTAACATAAGGAATTTGAAGATATGAGGTAATTGGCTATTGGTTGGAAAATAAATTAAGAAGTAAATAAGTGAGACAGAAGTGTTTTTGGTAGAAAAACAAATTGATGGGGAGGATTTCAGTGACGAACAGAAGTAAATTTCAAGCTCTTGAACTGTCCGACAATAGACTAGTATTTGAGCGTTAGGTTTATCAGTTCAGTGATTTTGTAAGTGCAGCACTGTTGTTTCCGACAGATTCTTCATGGTCGTTTTCTTCGTCTGTTTTTTCTTCTTGTTTGTCTTCTTTGTCTAAGTCTAATTCTTTGTCTAAGTCTAATTCTTTTTCTTGGTCTTCGTCGTCTTGGTCTTCGTCGTCTTGGTCTTCGTCGTCTTGGTCTTCGTCGTCTTGGTCGTCTTCGCCTTGGTCTTCTTCGCCTTGGTCTTCTTCGCCTTGGTCTTCTTTGCCTTGGTCTTCCTTGTCTTGGTGGTCTTTGTCTTGGTCGTCGTCATCTTCAGTTGTCTTCTTCACCTTTGTTATTTTCCACGTTTTTTGTCGGCTAATGAGTCCCTCAGTTTTCCAGCTTTCGACACTCTTCCAACTCCAGAATGTTTGGTCTGATCAGGAATGGTGTGCTCATACGGCTTTTTGATACTTGTTTTTGTAAAAGAATAAAAGGGGTGGGAAAAGTACACGCCCATCCCCTGTACGTCTGCTTGACTGACAAGACACCATTTTAAAATACACTGTCATAGGGCAGACCCCCCAAGCATAAAATCAATGTTGGACTCATCTGTCTGGCCCAAACCCCACCAATCAGTCTTTCCTCTTAAAGAGTCCCATTCATTTTTACCTCCACCCCTTACCCAACAGCCACCAATCTTCATGTACTCACACAGGGCAAATCCCCAAACTCCACAGTCCACAGTCATACTGATCCACACTCCTCTATGTGTTGTTTATTTATCCCTCATTTCTGCCATCAATTTTTTTCTCATTTTTTTAGCAAGGAGCCAGCTAGTTAGTTAGTTCAAGTTAGTTTGGACTTGAAATTGGGGAAAGAGGCACAAAGCTACCGGTGTTTCTCTCTAGCAGTGCTTTCATTGTCGACTTTTTTTGTCATTTCACTGTGCAGATTAAAAACAGTGTATGAAATATTAAAAAAAAAAATTACAAATGTGAAATTACTTCCTTATTGGCCCGATTTCTAGCCCTGTAGTATCTGTCCAGTAAGTTGCCTTCAGCTATCTTGTCTACATAAATGCGATTGACTGTATAAACTGCAACACAGGAATATTACAGGAATCTTATTGGTTCATGTTTATGTATCGCTAAAATACGCGTATAATTAAATGGACAGATGAAATGTATATATTTTTAAACATGAGCTAATCGACTGCAAGCTTCTTTATAAGTGCTCAACTGAGTTTTCTGAAATACTTTGCTGGGTCAGATAAAGACCTGGTTTTGATGTTTGTGCCACTTGGGAATATACACTAGGCCTATAGAAACTGGAACACCTGTTTATTGACTTGGCTTGTATGTTTTGTAAAGTAATAATTGGTCTTAAGCTACAAATGTAGAACCCAGGCTAAGCTGTAAAAAAAAAAATTCTCTTAAGTAACTCTGTCTTGCCTTGTCCTAACTATGGACTACCACTGCTGAGTGTGTTCTGCCTAGTACAGTATGTTCTCGCTGTTTCAGCCTAACTCGAAGCCTTTCTCACTTTCAATTTGCATACGTTTTTAACATTTTTGACGTGTACATCATGTGGCATGGAAATATGAGTGACCATGTTCACTATAGTGTGATAAGACGTGTAGGTGGCTGCTTGTGTGTGAAAAGCCTGCGCACATCTTTTACTGGGTATCTGGAGAGTAGATGTGTTGTAGGTGTGGTGAGCTGTGTGTGCGCGCAGGTGAAGGATTATCTCTACCCCCCACACCACTTCCTGGCCTTGTGGCTGTGCATGCAGAGTCAGGTGTTCGAGTGTGTGTGTTGGGGAGATAAAGGTTGGTTTGCTGGGTGCGCTTGTGTATATGTGTTTGTGGATAGTGCTTGGGTATGGGCGTGGGGGGCAAATGTCATTAGGAATCCCTTGCCCTGCGGTTATTCGGAGTACAATAGCACAGCACTCTGGCTGAACACATTATATCCAGAGCGGTGTTGATTTGAAATAGTAACAAAGTGACCGATGAAAACACACTTGTTTAATATAGTCAGCTATGACCACAAAAATCTGCACTCTGATGATACTGCAAGAACTTTTGGATGATGAACAAACTAGCATGGAAACCAAAACGACAACATTCACTTTTCTGTTTTATTTGACTTATTGAGACCTGGTCACACGATCATAGGCAAAAGTTTGAGTAACCCAAAACCCACTCCTGCTCACATGAATGTTAAGTTGATTTCTAACCGAGAATAAGCTAGCACCTCAGCTACGGCGAATGCAGCGCTATTTATCTGTACGTTGTAGTGCATGATTTATATTTGTTTGCTGAGTTTAACATATTGGGGGGAAAAATGAAATATAAAATGTGCTGCAACTTTTGCACAAACTGCTTTTGCTTTTTTCCTCTAGTATTAGTGTTTTCTGGAGGATATTTAACTCATTTTCTTATATTATTAATGAAACACATCATTCAAACCTGGTTTCAGAACAGCGTCTGTCCCCTCAAGCCAGCTTGCCCAAAACGTCACAACACAAATGCTGATTTAATAGCTGATTAGCCTTTTCTTCCTCTAACAATTACTTTGGTAAAGCAATAGCTGTAATTTATTAGTAATTGGTTGTTATTAAACTTTTTATCCAGCTTTTTGACTTAACATTGAACTTAAAGGCCAGTTCCATCAAGTTCTGATCAAATAGTGGTTTGATATTGAAGTGGTTTATTGTAGACAAGCTTACAGACTCAGCTGTTCTTTACAGTGGTGGTGATGGAACCCAGGGGTCACCGTGTCTGTAACACAAGTATCACCAATTTATTTGCTATCCAGTACCCCCAGTGAACCTCCCTGTCTCTGCTGAGTTTTGTTGGTAATGGTAAAGTAGTGGTAAAAAGTTTAATATGAGAGATTTTGCTTTAGAACAACATTCATGCCCGTATTCCAGCTAAAATCTCTAAAAAATGTAATTTAGTCCGAAACTTTAACCTTTTAAAAGTGTTGTAAACCAGTGTCATTGTGACCCTTGTGTGTCGTAGCCCATAGAAGCTTTTCTTAACTGTTCAGTCGTTTGGTTCCTGTCACCAACATTGCGAACCTTTTTCCGGAATGGAGCATTTCACACCTAACCACTCTAAATGAAGATATGCAGAATCAGCAATGTGATGCATGCAATCTAATTCAGTTGGGTTCTTTTTGTCCACATGCGTACTGTACTACTGTCCATTTGTTTGTTTTCCTGTCAGATGGCTAATAAATACATCAGCATCAGAAAAGCAGCTGGCAATATATGTTCAACAGACGTCTGAGCGTAATAAGTGTAGAAGACTCTGATTAGGCGTCCGCATTTTCAAGATTCATTCCCGTTCTTCTCAGCAGACTTGCTTTCCGCTGAAAGAAACCTACAGGAATATTTGACTATTCCTTCAAGGGGCAGTCTTAGAAGTTGGTCTGGCATTTTTCTGCCTCTCATGATCCAAGTATTCCCAAATACACCTTCAGTGGTGTTGAGGTCTGGACTTTTCTGTGTGATGTGTGTCTGTTTCTCAGTGAAGAGCCTCTTGAACAGCTACACATCCTTTTAGACCCCTAGTGTTGAGTTATCTTCACAGTGGAAGCATGGATAAACACGAGGGTTTTTGTTTTCAGATGTGATGCAAGAGTAGAGCTTTATTTTCTCCTCTGTCTAAGATACAAGTCCTGTTTATCTGTAGGTCTATCAGATCTGGCATGCTTGTTCTGTGCATCGTTGCCAGTTTTTTTTTCTTTTTTTCTTTGGGCTCCGTTCAGAAGGAATCTCCCTACCAGCAGGTGCATTGCTTTCTATGTAGCGCATAAGAAATGTCTGGAAAAATTAAGATCTTAACCTTAATGGTCATTTTGACTGGAAATGAGGTCATTTGCACTAAACTGAATGTGTAGCACCGAGGAGTAAGAAGTGCACATCTTGAAGAGAGGTGTGGTAACGGCACTGAAATACGCAAACGCTCGACAGTCTTTTGCGCTATTTTTGACCTTAGACGAAGTTTGAATCATTTCAAAACGTTCTGCAGTGTATTTCAGTGTCTGACTTCTCGAGAATGGTGATGGAGGAGGTTTCAGAACTGAGCAGTCCCTTTTCTTCCCAGGTCGAGAGAGTGTGTGTGTGTGTGAGAGAGAGAGAGAGAGAGAGAATGCGCGAGTGTTATGCGGTCAGCTTTTTATCGGCGCACTTATCCTGATGAGGCATGTGTGCGTGTTCATCTTATTGAATGCTTCTGCATGAGGATGCTCTTATGCCATTGGTGCACACTCAGTGTGTAACTGCTGTTGACGCGGGCACAGTTAACACTTTCCTGGCCAGAGCGCTGGCGGCTTAGAGAGAGATGACTGGCTGTGGCTCTGAAAACTGACTCTGCAGTACTGGTATGACACAACAGGCAAAACAGCCCAGTTACCTTAGAGGGAAATGCTCTCTCTCACACTTTATGTCTCTCATAGTTCCCCCGTTCTTGCTTGTCACTTGTGTATGCAGCTCATGACTCATGAATTTCAGTAAGTGAACGAAACTAAGACGGTACATCAAACAAAAGGTTCTTGAGCTGACCATGTGTTTTAAAAAAACTGCTGGGAACTGATTCCGCTGTAAGTGTCCTCAGAACCCAGCCTATTATGTATTAACTTATTTAATGGCATTTGATGACGCCAGCTGCACTTGACGTTGCATGAACACGTCATGGTGAGTGGACTGACAGGAATGGTCCGAATGGTTTGGAAGAAAATCTTACCTTCACATGAATTCGAGTTAATAATCAGCTTTTTTCTTCTATAAACACACCGCTTCAGATATACAATTAAGAGTATAGTGGCGTAGTCACAGACCACCCTTCGTTTATTTCATTTCCAGCCAAAACCATATGTACAAGTTGCTCGCTTTTCAGCCTCAGCGCAAAACCGTTCGGTTTCGATTTTACATTGAAATCTGCGAAGATATTTTTCCATGCTTCTTGTAAACACCTTCACAGTGCTGTCTAAAAGTTGCTTGGTTCTCACCATCCAGTTACTCCCGAACACATTCAGTGATGTCGAGAGTCAATGCGGGTTTATTAGGCCATTAATCTTAGAACTCCACAAGAACTCCACTTAGTTAGGACTTCCAGAGAGCTCCACATCCTTTTGCTTCCATAGGGTTGAGTTGTCTTCTGACAGTGGAGCAATGGGCAGAAACACCTGTGGTTTTTTCAGTTCTCAAGCAAGAGCAGAGCCTGATTTCCCCCTCTCTCACAAAGATGAAAGTGCTGTTTAGGGTGATGCATGTGGACAGTTTTGGTGGTCTACCAGATCTTGCACAGTTGTTGACAGTTGTCTTTCATATCTTTCTATGTATGCCTTTTAAAAAGCCGTTGTTTTTCACTTGGCCTTTCCCCTCCTTATGCAGACGGATTGCCTTGTATCTCATCTCCTCAGAAATAGCCCATGAAAAATGAACTATTGACCAATCTGACTGGACATTAAACAAATGATGTCATTAAATAAATGAAATCACAAAAAATGGATTTCTAAATCTGCTGGTTAATTGTATCAGTCATCCTAGCCTTCTTCCTGGTAGAGTCTATTAATGACTAACCTGAATGAATCCACTAATGTGTTAACTGTGTATTATGGTTATGTTGGGATGGCGTGCTCAAACGTAGATGGAATCACCATCATGTTTCCCTGCCAAAGCAGCCATTTTACCAATACTCAGCTAATCTTATGCATGCAAATTGTTTTGCTATTTATTCCAAGGCTACTGGAGAAGCTGCCACTCATTATGTTTGTTTCTCTTAAGTACAGGTCAGTCATCATGATATTGTGGAGAATGAGTGACTCAGAATGTGAAAATAAACAAAGCTGCTTGTCGTATTTCATTGCGCACTTTCGTTGGAACCCCTGGAAATTTTTCCGTTTGCCCCCCGCCTTGCTTCTCCTCACATGTGCTAACAGCAAATTTTATCTTCCAGAATTTACCAGTATAAGGTGCTTTCCCCCTTAATGCCCAGCTAGTTACATATACACACTGTTGTGATCTTGTGTATCAAATGATGGTCTCCAAGTTTTGTTTCAGTCTGTTGACATGTAGTGTTTTCCTCTGATGTAGCTAAAGTCCGGGAGGCTCCTGAGAGTCGTCTGGAATCCGAAGTAGTTCCTAAGGTCGCTCGGATGACTGTCTCTGGCAAGAAGCAAACTATGGGCTTTGATGTGCCAAGGTAAGTCTGTTGAGCTTTAGATACAAAAAAATTAGTCATTTCCTGCAATTGTCTTGCTTTATTTTGTTTTTTGTAGTCCAGTTATGTGGTTTTATGTGCCACCAATACTCACAGTACACTACATGTTCTCTCTTAATTCGTTAAAATAGGCTGTTTTGGATAATATGCTTTTAGATCTCCTGTAAGTAAATGATTCCTGTTCTGATTGGCTGCCCCCTGTTGTGCTTCATAAAAGATACAGTCCTGAGCTGGATGGTGCTGGACTAAGCTGAATAAGCGTGTCGATCTGTGGCGTCCCTAAAAAGATTATTTAAAAACAGGCCGGTTGTGCAGCTGATTTTCTAGACTGCCGACTAAAACATCTGAACGATGGTGGAGATTCAAAAAGCATGCTGGTCTATTGTTTAACATACAAACACTAAAAGCACTAGTTGCCTTAGTCAGTCGTTTTTGGTAACCCAGGTTTTGGTTTGTTTTTTAGGTAACTTGGGTGACTCACCATTTGTCAGTGGTTTCAGCATGTGCCTTGATTGTACCACCTGACCTAAATCTTACTTGGATGTTCTCTCAAACAAACCAAACAAAATTTACCATAGTATGCTTTTAGAACTCATCATATTTCATTTGTGGAGCAAGAATCAAATGGCAAGCAGGCCAACATGTTTGTCTGCTCACTTTGCATTCTGGGACAGCATTAAAACCGCAGGAGTGGCTGCTGCCTATAGATTATTCAGACGAGCACACACAGTCGCGCACAAACCCGCAGGCTATCACCTCCACACCTTAAACCACAGACCACACCCATAGGGGAAAAGTAGGGGGTGGTAAAGCGTGTTGGGGTTTTTGCAGGTGGATCAACTTTTAATACGTACACTCACATAAAGCAGTCATACTGTAGATTATTCTGTTTAATATTTTGCAGCAGTCATGAGCAGTGATGGTTCACAGGGAAAGGCAGTAGTGTTGAAAAGAAACCTCAAGTGCATGAACAGCAAAAAGTGAAACTATCTGGTTAATAGTTTTAATATTTCTCATAGGTTGAGGTTGCTGCACGCTTGTTGTAAGATTACACTACAGGACTAGATTTTTGTTCTCGGCTTCTGTGTGTTGTATTGCAGTTGCTTATGTGTAAAAGTGTAAACCGAAATGGCCATATTCCTCACAAACTTTTTGCTGGGCAGAGCAATGGAATGAACGACAATGTATTAATTTCACATGTTGCTTAGTGATGTATAAGATATTAACGTAGTGCATAAAAAATAAAATGTAATGTAATATGTTTAGCAAGAGCATTGAACAGTGACACGTCTTAATAACCTTCAATGAACACACAGTAAATGGTTTACTGATCTCCGACAGGCTTGCCAAAGTTTGCTTTGTGGCCCTCACACCTTAGCAGATGTTTTCACCGAGTACTCTTTCTCGATCCATCGGCCGCAGATGTAGCATCCCTATAAATGAAATGTAGCTCTGTATCCTCTATCCACTTACTTACCTGGAACATCCACCTCAATGGCTGTTTTAACACCCCTGTATTTACACTGCTGTGTACACTACTGGACAGATCCAGACAGTTCTAGAAAATTCCAGGCAATTCTTGAAACTTGTTGGGAGTTCTTACAGCTCCAGAAGCTGCCTGAAGTGTACTCTGCACTCGATGCAGTGCAGGTGTTCTGGAAAACGGAGAGCTGTTCAGAACATTGTGCTGATCACAAAAACGTTATGGGGACCAGTCGCCATTTCCTGTACATTTTTAGGCCTACAGGAATTAAGAAAACACACTTGGTACATGAGAACAACAGATGGGTGTGGATCGTACTTACCGCTGCAGTGACACTGATGTGTGCTGGTGTGAGTGGATCAGACACAGCAGTGCTGCTGGACTGTTTAAACACTGTGTCCACTCGCTGTCCACTCTGTTATACACTCCTAACCTTCTGCTCCACCTTGTGGATGGACAGTTAAAGCTCATCATAGAAACAAAGCTGCAGAAGCAGCCTGATTTGATTCCGCCAAAACCAATGCATTTACATGTATCCACCTGTTCAGCCAGTGACTGTTTGTTTCAGCCCAGACCGCTTTTAGAGTCCAACAAAAACAATCAGGATGGCCAATCAGAGCGGAGGGTCGTATTATCGAGGAAGGGTAAATAAAAGCAGCCTGTTTGATTGTAAGTCTTCAAAAGTATTAGAAAATAGACATGTTTTCTGTACATGAACCCACACAAACGTAATACATGGGTCTCCAAGGATAGAAGATAAAATACAAGAGAACTGTAAGGTGGAGATATTTTAGTGCACACGTCCTGAAGTCCTTGTTGCCATTTTTAAAAACTCTCTCTTTTTGTATACCCTGTATTAAAATCTGTAAAAATGAATCCATGTGAGCATAATAGACCTCTTCGTTTTCCAATATCAGATCGCAGTGTTGTCTGTTATGTACAATTGTACAAAATGAATAGCCAGGTTAACAATAAAGTTGCAGTTCACTCTCAGTTAAAATATAATGCATAATAAAAAACAAATATGTGCAAAAGCTTTAGTGTTAGCATGTGCGCTTGACGTGTGCTAATCTAGAACTAGGTTGCTCTAACCAAGCCCTGATCCTAATCATTACTAAAAGAACAGAGCCAGCGTTCTGAGATTAGTGTAAAGGGGCGGTTGTCACAAAAACCTCAATGAGTTGAATGAGGTCAAGTTGGTTATCATTTGTCTCCTGCCCCCCGACCCCCCCCCCCTACATCCTTAGGCCTATGCTTGGTGAGTAGGTCTTTCACAATTAGTTATTTGCAATGGTCAAAATTGTCCATTGAGACGTCATGGTTGCCGCAATGGGTTTAGAGGGCAGCTGGCGGAGTATGTAGACCCCCCCCCCCCCACCGGACCCTCTCGGTGACAGTAAAAACTAGTACTTTCATATATAAAGTAACGTAATTTACATATGCTAGTTGAATTTATAGCTTACATTAATACCGCGTTTGCTCTGCCTAATGTTGAGATTATATAGGCTCTAGAGCTGTGCTGATTGGGTCTGCTTGGTGCTGTGAGATGGTCCCACCTGTGCAAAAAGCAGCCCATGGTATGGTGTATGTTCTAGGGCTGTACGTAATTTGGTCGAGTCAGGTTTGGCTGTTCAGTACGAAGGTTCTACACAGTCGAGGCACATTATGACTCTTAAGCTAATATCCAGACTAGGCGAAGTGTACAGCACGGACAGCAGGTAGACAGGCGGGGAATGATTCCGTTAGGTCCTGGTAGATTGCAGCCATGGAGCCAGATTGAATGCAGTGCATCCCGCTTCCTCTGGAGGGTGTGTGGTGGAGAGTCAATAGAGTAAACATGATGATATAGGTGGTCCCGCAGATGCTAAATTGTATTCACGTCTAGGGAATTGGGCGCATCATGCTTTTCCAACCGATGTTGGACATTTCTAGTCTTGTGACATTGTCACATTGTTTTGGTACCGCTGGGAAGAGTTCAGTAACATTAACTGTTGTAGAATAATGAAATTTCTAAAGCCTCAGTAATGGAAAATAGCCTGTGTAATAACCACAGCCTGCTTTTACAGTGCGGTGCTTCTTTTACATCAAGAATACAAAAATGAGCCTTAACTGTAGCTTAACTGCTTAAAACCCTTGTTCGTTAACATCCTAGAAACCCTGCCAAATCTTGCCAACAGCTTCTCTAGTGACGCCAAAGCATTTTAGGGGAAGCAAATAATCTGCCTAATCCTGTAAGAAGGAAGTGTAATATTAGATAAAGGTCATATGTGACTTTGGGTTTATTGTCTTTTTATAGCTCCGAGGAAAATGGTGTTTCCTCATCTGTACGCCGAGGTCCAAGCCCAGCACCTGTCCCAGAGACGCCATCTAAAACTGTGAGTACAGTGGAGGACTTGGCCCCTACTCCGGGACGCTCAGCCAGCAAAAACAAACAGCAGCTGAATATCCGGGCAGAGCTGGAGCAGAGGCAGGGGGGCAAACCGCTTCTCAACCTGGTGGTTATAGGCATGTATCCATGTGACTTTCCATCCATTTCTTTCATTTTTCTATTCAGTCATTAATCTCTGTATATTTATTATTTGCCTTTTTGCATTTTGGGGTTGGTGAGAAATCAGATGTACTCAGTTTAAACCTTTCCCCAGTTTTAGTTGATCAGCCAAGACATTTTTGCATTCGCTTCAAGGCCAATATAGCTAGCCAGGAAATGAAAGCTTACAGCTCACCTCAGCCTATCATGCAAACTGCGTGCTTTTACAAGCTTGCCTCGAGTTTTGTTCTTACATGTTATGGATTATAGACTTTTTTTTGATGATAGCAGTATATCATACAGTGTCTTATACTATAAAGAGTGGTTTGAAGCTAGTGTGTAAAGATTTGGGCCTACAGTTTGAGTGTTTTTAATATTTGGGTGTTTGGCGGCCTCTCTGGTGGAAGTATGTAATTGCATACAGGGTGTGGGAGAACGTTTTGAAACATTATAAATCGGTGAGGCCAGTCATTCTCTGAGTAGAGAGTTCTTGAGCCATTTTGTGCCATTTGTGCTTTTTCACACAGAGGAATTTGTCTTCCACATTAACCTATCCGTGAAGTGAAACGCCCAAATACACACACTAGGGGGCAGTGAGCAGTAAGCACACTCGCCCTATCCACGGCGCCAGGGGTTGGAGTGTCGGGTGCCTTTAGTAGCTCAAGGGCACCTCAGTCGGTACTGTCAGTTCAGGAAATCGAACCGGTTCCCTAACCTCCAGCCCTTGGTTGCGCTTTCCGACCCCTGTCCTGAGTGGATTGTTGAAAGAGCATTCAAATAGAAGGTGTATTCCAACAATATGAGAGAGTTATCTACCGTCATCATATCTTTGTATGTTTACTGTTGATTTGCATTTAAGACCTAAACATTCAGTCTGACCTTCTTTTTGAGCCTGTGCGTGTGACATTAATATGTGAAGACATATGACGTGGACTCTGACTTTTTAAAAGAGTATTTCAGGCTCTATGAGGGGACTTGCAGGGGGACTCGAAACACAAATCTACATTTACTGCTTTTACAACTTCAGAGGTTACCGTTTGAGGCCTTGTGTAACAATTAAGGTATGCAGTTTGCCCAGTGCCAGTTAGTGCTTTCATCACCTGAGAGCTATATAACCTTGTAGCTTTAGTACAAATGTATAGCAGCAAACTTAAGACATCACAATGTCTTGGGAAATCAACTAAAGTCAGGGGAGAACTGTATGACTTAATCCTTTTACCCCAACGTTACTGTTGGGTTTGAGGGTTTTTTATGGCTGTTGGACCAAAACATTTCTAATTTTCACTGGGGGTTAAAGTTTTGTTATTTAAAGTTCCATATTGAAACATTTTTATTGTTGCAGTGTATGCAACATGTATGTCATACCTATCGAGAAATGTCGACAAGTATCTAGTGATCGCTTGTTTCATTCAGCGTTTATTCTTTTTGCATGTCTTTATTTAGGTCATGTGGATGCTGGTAAGAGCACTCTGATGGGTCATCTGTTGTACTTGTTGGGGAATGTAAACAAACGGACCATGCACAAGTACGAGCAGGAGGCGAAGAAGGCTGGAAAGGCCTCTTTTGCCTATGCGTGGGTACTGGATGAGACAGGAGAGGAGAGAGACAGGTCAGTT
The DNA here is from genome assembly GCA_024036415.1 of Prochilodus magdalenae. NCBI lineage: Eukaryota > Metazoa > Chordata > Actinopteri > Characiformes > Prochilodontidae > Prochilodus > Prochilodus magdalenae. The sequence continues at coordinate 25,595 of JAMWET010001943.1, read as the reverse complement.
TGATGGAAATGCGTGTTATTTTCACTTCTTTGCAAAAAATGCTTTTGTACTGGTCCGTGTCTACGTTCAGACCCTATATAGAATATATTTGGTCTCACAATAATCACAGATTAGCTTGCCTTCTCAAATGTTTGCAGCCATCAGTGCTCAGTGGAAATATACAGACTTCTTTCTCTGTAAATGTCAAGTTTAACCACAAGATCACATTTAAAGAAATCAGAGGGACAGATATTCCACAGTAAGTTACTTAGTCTAATTTGTTTAATGACTTACTGCATAAAAGCTTAATGTTGTGCCTTTTATGCCCGTTTACTTTGCGTAAATCCTTAGTTACAGCATGGCCTGTGTTCTATACTCCTCCATTTCTGAGAATGTGGTGGTCAGTACTTCTAGATAGATAGATAGATAGATAGATAGATAGACATAGATAGATAGATAGACATAGATAGATAGATAGATAGATAGATACAGGTAGACAGACAGACAGACAGACAGACAGATAGATAGATAGATACAGACAGACAGACAGACAGACACACCCCCACCCACACATACATACATATGTACATAATTAATCCCAAAGGCAATTCAGCAGCATTCTACAACACTGAATAACTGTATGCATCCCCAAATTCCAGAGTTAGGCCTATTAAAAAAGAGTCTGTAAGCTGGATGTCAGCCCACTTTTGGTATCATTTGAATCAATTTCATCTTCTTCCTTCTGAAATACTTTGCTTAGAATCAGAAATTGAAGTTGTAGTTTTAGTCCACTGTACTTCCACTGCACTGAGCCATAATACAAATTATGTACAATGAAAATGTCTGTAACGATCACAATGCTTGGTTTAGCACTTCTGTGTATAGTTAAACCCAATTTCAACAGAATAGCTCTGTCTTAACTTGTCTTTCTCTCTCTTGTGCAGAGGGGTGACCATGGATGTAGGGATGACCAAGTTTGAGACCAACTCCAAAGTTGTGACCCTAATGGATGCACCAGGACACAAAGATTTTATTCCCAACATGATCACTGGAGCGGCACAGGTATGAAAAGTCCCCTGCCTCAGCTGAGTCGGCAACGCCTCGTCGTTAGTACTGCCATTGCTGCCAAAAGCTGATGCACGCGCAGATGTTTTTGAGAACGAGCTTGGTGACACTGCAAAATTTACTGTTGAAAGTCTCAATGAAAGCTACGCTTTGTGGGATTAGGGTGCCACTAGCAGCAGAACTCTACATATGAGTGTTTTCCTTGTGTTTGGGTTTGGGTTCCGCTGTGCGAATGAATGAAATTACTCACATTCTACTGGCCGGATTTACTCATTTCCTTGCGTGTGACTGCTGACTAAGGTGTTTTTGTAGAGAGAAAGTGGTTCTGAGTGTGTGGGCGTAGGGTGTGTGGCTGTGTGCACACCAAGAAAGGGGTTCAGTGGGGGAGAAAGTGCGTGTGAGGACGAGTGTACGACAATGGTTAGGGTGGATGTCTGGGTGAGAGTTAAATCTGACTACTGATTGCCTTAGATGACTAAGCAATTCGCACAGATTAAGAAAATCTGTTGCGTTAATGATCATTAAAATGAATTGTAACAATGAGGCTAGCTTGTAAACTGAAGAATGAAAGGCAGGTTTGATAGTTGTTGCTAGGTCATGAAGCATACTGTCACAAAAACTAGTGTTTTTAAAATCCTGAAGTTCTAAAACGGATTCCTATGGAACTTCATACCCCTCTTATGAATTACGGGAGGCAGCCTAGTTTCTCTCTATGGTCTGTATGGACTGCAGAATGAATATGTTTTGGGGTTCTAGTGTTTATTGTGGGTGTAGTCTATTAGGTCATTTGACCCTGTAGAATTAATCCAAACGTTTGGAAACGAAGGCTTTTGCAAAGTACAAAACTGCACAAACTTTGGTTTGGCTTGTAATACATAAATCCAGCCAAGATATGGAATTTTGCTTTATGCTACCTAAAAAAAACAGTGATGTTGGCTCAAAGATGTCTCTGGATATGGAAGCTGTGGCACCTACTGCTTTTGCAGTTTCGATCTCTGTGATTTAAAGTTTTAAGTGACCATTTTATGTCATAATAACAATTTACAGCAGTGGAATTTTCAAATCGCAGTTTTAATTTCAAATATTTTTTGTTATTTTAACTGGGGAATATGAACTGTCTCTCTGGCACAGTGCATTTAGCATTCACGCCTCAGGCCTGGAAAAAATAGAATTAAGTAAGCTTTTTTTTTTTTTTTTATGAAAATAAAAGTATTGTCCAGAAAAGATATTTTCCCCCAGATTGTTCAACCCTAGTAACGCCCTCATCGGCTTCTTGATTTGAAATATGTGACAGCATCATGCATCCATTTGAGTTCCTGATGGTGTGGGTTTCCTTTTTCTCTCTGACAGCAGAAACACTACTTGAGTGCTAATAGCGCCCTCATGTGGTGCGTCTAAATTATTGCACATATGTTTTGTGAATTTGTCGGTACATTTAACAAAGTTCTGACCTTTTAACATGTGGCTTCAGTTTTTTCCACAAATGAAATGACCAATGTTTGAATTTTTATTAAATATCTGTGTGCCATCTCAATGGCAATTTGCCCTACAGATGATTTTTAAAAAAATGTTTACATGATTTTTTTTAAATCACTGCGTAAAATGTAATGTGCATTCCTGCTATGTAGTATAGTCATATGCAAAAGTGTGGGCACCCCTGGTCAAATAAGATGGTAAAAAATACAGCTGTTACACAGTACACATGTTTAATGCTTTAATATTCTAGATTCAGCAAATAAATAATAATTCAATAAAGCATAATTTGAGTAGCGATGTTCAAAGCCTAGGGTTGGACAATACTGCAATATGTGCATCGTTATTCTGATGAGTTATAAGAAACTTGGTGAGACAGCCTCCTGATGCTGGATGTGTGCGTATGGCCGTGTAACGCCTGTGTCTATGTGTGTTTAAAGGCAGATGTAGCCGTTCTGGTGGTGGATGCCAGTCGGGGGGAGTTTGAGGCTGGGTTTGAAGCAGGTGGGCAGACGAGAGAGCATGCCCTCCTGGTCCGATCGCTCGGCGTCACGCAGCTCGCTGTTGCTGTCAACAAGATGGACCAGGTGGGTAACCATGGTGACCACAGCAATGCACAGTTACCACGGCAGTGTCAATCATGTTTCAGGATGCCTCTGAGAACTCAGCCACTGCCTTTCTCCCACCACTAGTGCTTACTTCTGCTTGTGTCTGTGTTTGATGAACTCAGGTGAACTGGCAGCAGGAGAGGTTCCAAGAAATCACCTCCAAACTTGGTCATTTTCTGAAGCTGGCTGGGTTCAAGGTAGCTCCCCGTACAGTTTCTTTTGACTTGCGATTGTTGTGGTATCTATATGTGCGTCTTTGTCAGCTCTTTTGCACTTATCTCACTGAATGTTGATTTGTGTTTGCGTATTTCTCAAATAAGTTTAGCACAGATGTTATCTTCCCAATGATTCATTTAATACCGGTGTAGTTTAGACGGCCTCCTGTTCTTAAATGAGTACAGCTTCAGAATACCAGGAAACCAATAAAGCCCCAAGCTTTGCCGTTTGCTGATTATTATCAGATAAAGTGTCCTCCATATTCTGAAGCATGAAAAGTAATACTGTTAAATTAAACTCCTGTACTCTAAACACTACTCATAGCTGTAGGGAAATGCTCTGCTTGATCCCATGCTGTTTGAAGTTGAATAAACAAAACAGCAGCGTTATACTGTGTGAGCTACTTCTGCCACTCAGCCACTGTAGAAATGAAAGAGCTTTTCTTTAGTATGTAGATGACTGACTTTTGACTGTTGAGTCCTACTTTGTGCCTGAGGTTTGTTGGTAATCATCTGTTTATGAAGAGTTCCATCACTTGGTAATCTGATGAGAATGTTTAGAATTGTACTTAACCACGTAATCAGAATGATTGGTTTGTATGAAACGCATGTAGTATTTGTATACACGGATCAGCCATAACATTAAAACCACCTCCTTGTATCTGCACTCATTGACCACGGACCATATAGGATCTACCATATAGGTCTACAATTACAGACTGTAGTCCATCTGTTTCTCTTCATACCGTGTTAGGACCTACCACCGAGCAGGTAGTGGATGATCCTCAGCACTGCAGTGCTGAGAATGATCCACCGCCCACATAATACCTGCTCTGTACAGTACAGTCTGACAAAGCGCGTCACTGGAACTAATAAATGAACAAGGAGTGTAGAAACAGGGAGGTGGTTTTATTGTTATGGATGATCGGTGTACATGCAACATTATTAAAGCTGAATTTAAGTCATGTTATGTTAAAGCCAGCATGAAGGCATAACTTGGTGTATGTTTCTGTTTCCTAGAAAAGTTTCCAACTGACCCTATATATATATATATATATATATATTCATACACATACACACAGGGGTTGGACAATGAAACTGAAACACCTGTCATTTTAGTGTGGGAGGTCTCATGGCTAAATTGGACCAGCCTGGTGGCCAATCTTCACTAATTGCACATTGCACCAGTAAGAGCAGAGTGTGAAGGTTCAGTTAGCAGGTAAGAGCACAGTTCTGCTCAAAATATTGCAATGCACACAACATTATGGGTGACATACCAGAGTTCAAAAGAGGACAAACTGTTGGTGCACGTCTTGCTGGCGCATCTGTGACCAAGACAGCAAGTCTTGTATCAAGAGCCACGGTATCCAGGGTAATGTCAGCATACCACCAAGAAGGACGAACCTCCACCAGCATCACGTAGTGACCTGGCCACTATCCTGCAAGAAGAATGGCTTAAAATCCCTCTGACCACTGTGCAGGACGCAGTATATGTCATTCCCAAGACCAACTGACGCTGTATTGGCCGCAAAAGGAGGCCCTACACCATACTAATAAATGATTGTGGTCTAAAACCAGGTGTTTCAGTCCAACCCCTGTGTGTGTGTGTGTGTGTGTGTGTGTGTGTGTGTGTGTGTGTGTGTGTGTGTATGTATATATATATATATATATATATATATATATATATATATATATATATATATATATATATATATATATATATGTATATGTATATATTAAAAGGTATCATGTGTTACTGGTTGTACATTGTTAATGAAGTCTTGTTGTGATCTGATTGCAGGAGTCTGATGTTTATTACATCCCTACCAGTGGTCTTTCAGGAGAGAATCTCACCACGAAGAGCAAAGAAGCAGAGCTCACAGCCTGGTATACTGGACCGTGTCTACTGGAACAGATAGGTGTGTGTTGGCATGATGGGTTGTGTACTGTCTGGGTGGGTGTCTACAATACTCCAGTGAGCAGCATCCTCATTAACTACATCTCTGTAGCCACAAAATCAAATCATTGTTAAAGTGGACAGAGGAAAAAGTTTGTATACACACTACGATTTTCCGTCAGTTAACCCAAGAGTGAAACCGCACGTAACGGCAGCGCTGCCGCTCTTAGCCTACATAATCCCACAAAGGGGAAAAACGTATTATGGTGATCAAATAAAATGGTAATTAAATAAATACACAACAGAGAAAAAAATGATGATATAAAGTTCTGTTTAGATATGCAAGCAAGAGTGTACGGTTCAAACTTTAAAACGCATGGAATTCATAGCTACGAGCTAATATTCTGTTAATTTTGTTTTCAGTCTTGCTAAAAAATGCATTAAAGGGTATTTCAAAATGACTTGCATTATATAGTCGTTAATTTGTAAAAAAAAAAAAGTCGTTCAGAGTGGTCGAAGTGAAGAGCCCTGTTTCGTAGAAATTACCAGATCAAAAATTGTATAATGGTGCCGTTAGGAAGCAGGCGTCCAAAGTGTTTACTGCCTCTAAAAGCTCCCTCACGTCAAGTTATTACATGCAGTGGTTAGGAATAAGCTGCCTGTTGCCTAAGACATTTTGATAAGGTTTCAGGTTTATGGTGAAGGTTCCTGTAGGGTGTAGGACAAAATAGTCCTCCCAAAAAAAAACAAAAATTCAGTTTACCACTATTATCAGTATAGGTTATATAAACTTGTGTATGTAAACTCAAAAGAAACCCTTACAGATTACAGTTATATTTACGTTAGTCAACTGTAGTTTCTGTCATTACCACTATAAAGTCAAATGAATGGTCATTTATTGTATATTCTACACCACTCTTAAAGAAGCAGCATGCACAGTTTAAAAAGGTCAGTGTTGTTGATTAGGTATCATGTGTCTTCGCTGTTAACAGTTAGTAGCTCCCAAAGAAAGACAGACAGGGCTTGAGCTCACAAACATATAGTACACAGCACTGTCTTCTAAATGGATTACAGTGTTGGTCGAAGTGTAGAACCTTTAAGAAATGTGTTTCAGTGGATGTAAATCCAGTTTACATCCTGGTACATTCTACTAAACAGCAGGTGAAGAATTCTGACACGATAAAATTTGATTGTATAAGCAATCAGCTGTAGAAAAATAATTGCAGTTAGCTTTAATAATTGAGGACAACCATTAGTGTAGTAATCGTGAAAGGCCTTGAATGCTTAGAAACTTTGAGTACAGCCATGTGTTTCATAAAGACAGAAGTCTACTCAGCTCTTCACAGGTTTTCATGTTGGTTATGATGAGACGTAATGTAACTGTGATTGTTGATGGAATGGGCTAGACAGTTTTTGCTGCAGTGAACATGTGTGCAGAAATGATAATCTGTGAAGTACAGATTTTCACACCAGCAGGTGTCTGTAGTACTGTGACTCAAACACTGATGAGGCAAACGGAAAACGTACTTTCTTAATCGATCTCTTTCAGTTCATTCAGTTCAGCACTGCTTATAGGCATGCAGAGTGGTGTGCGTGTGCGTGTGCGTGCGTGTGTGTGTGTGTGTGTGTGTGTGTGTGTGTGTGTGTGTGTGTGTGTGTGTGTGTGTGTGTGTGTGTGTGTGTGTGTGTGTGTGTTGTCTAAAGCTAAAATACTCTTTTTCTTCTGGCAGACTTATTTAAAGCTCCTCAGAGGTCAGTGGAGAAGCCCTTCAGACTTTGTGTCTCCGATGTCTTTAAAGGTTAGCCCACCGCCAGCTATTTGACCAGCTTTACAAACCTGAAATGCATCACACATGTAAAATTTATCCTAGGCCTTGAGTAAAAGGAAATTAATGTTTTTTTTGATGCACAATAAATGTATTATCTCGATACCTACGTATATATATATATATATATATATATATATATATATATATATATATATATATATATATATATATATATACACACGTTATTTTCAGTAACGATCCCAGGATAACAATTATTTTATGCCATTTTTCAGTTTGAAAGCGTTAAACTATTTCGGTCAGTACCATAAAGGTATTGCATTTCAGCACCCAGTGCTATACATACGTTGTGAGTGACTGCCACACTGACTTGTTGTTATATAGACAGCTATTTTTATTTGTATTTATAATATAATAACTTACTAAACGTGTTGTTTAACCTTTTATTCGACTCTTGTGGAAAGAGGATGAAGCCATTTGACCAGCAATGGATTCCTTATTCTTATTCAGCCAGTGTGACTCAGAGACGCAGCCCATAACAGCCCATTCTGCTAAAATGTTCATCACCTCACATCTTGTGGGCTAAGCTCTGTAAGGGTGTTTCAGACCCTACCGCATCTCAGAGCTGCGAACACAAAAAAAAAAATGTCTCAGCGCCCATTTTTCTGTACTCTGATTTTACCATGTTGTGGAGGTGGAAGGTATCCTAAGTATATTTAACTTGACTTGAAGTGTAAAGTTCTTGTGGATTTATTGAAAATTTTGTTCTGATTTATCGAATTTCAAATTTGCTCACCAGTCGTATCCTGTACATACAGATCCTTTTTTCACAAGTTCAGAGGAGCTATACATCGAGACATCTGCATATTATTGATGTAATCAGTTATTTTTTTATTCTTTTATTATTTAAAGATGCTCATCATTCCTTTAATTGCAAACAGGATCAGCTATTGTGTTTTGATGGCTGCGAAACGCCCAAGTATGTTTATGTGAGAATGAATGAACTGATGTGTATCTAACAGTGTAACTGCTTACAGATCAGGGTTCTGGGTTCTGTGTGACGGGGAAGATTGAGGCTGGGTTCGTTCAGACTGGAGACAAAGTGCTGGCCATGCCACCGAATGAGACCTGCACTGTAAAAGGTAAAAGATCGCTTTGTAACTCGAAGTCTGTTTTGAAATACTGTATTTAATATCTTCGTCATTAACAAATATATTTTTATTAAAGCAACTGTACAATGTACAGTGCAGAAGGGTCACTGCAGTGTATTCTAGCAAAGTAATGGCGCCCTCTTCTGGTGACTTGTGAAAGGACAGGAAACATGTCTGGTTTTCTGTGTAGGTATCACTCTTCATGATGAACCGTTAGACTGGGCAGCTGCAGGTGACCATGTGAGTCTGACTGTCACAGGAATGGACATCATAAAGATCAAGTGAGTACCTTTAGTCACTAAGTTGACTGAGAAGTTGGTTATTTAATACTTATTGCTCTCTCCCTTTTTTTCCCTGTCTCCCTTCTTCTCTCTCACCCCGTTTCTCCCTCTCACCCCCTGTCTCTATGTCCTCCTCCTTTCTCTCTCTTCCTCTCTTTCTTTTCCCCTATCTCCATTTCTCCCTCTCTCCATCTCTTTTTCTCTTTCTTTCTCTCCCCGTGTTTAGCATGGGTTGTGTATTCTGCCATCCTAAGGAGCCCATTAAGGCCTGCACTCGTTTCCGTGCCAGAATACTGCTGTTTAACATCGAAGTCCCAATAACACAAGGCTTCCCTGTAAGTCCTCACAGCTACACTGTGTTTTGTTAGGTTATTTGTTTTATATAATGAAGCTTTTTCACTTTTATCTTTGTTAAAGTAAAAGTACATGTGTATGTTTCTGATTCTCAGGTTCTGCTGCACTACCAGACAGTGAGTGAGCCTGCCACCATCCGGAAACTAGTCAGCATATTACACAAAAGCAGCGGAGAGGTTCTGAAAAAGAAACCGAAGTGAGTTTTCAGTAAAAGATGTTGGGTTTCTGGTTGAAGAGTTTCAGGTTGTTCACTGCCTGTACGTTGTGTGTAGGTGTTTGAGTAAGGGCCAGAATGCTGTGGTAGAGCTTCAGACGCAGAGACCTGTGGCTTTGGAGCTGTATAAGGACTTTAAAGAACTGGGCCGTTTCATGCTCCGATACGTTGGCTCTACCATTGCAGCTGGAGTCGTCACAGAGGTAACACAGCTGACTTTGTGCACACGTTTTATATTAAGTCAAACGACGTTCAGTCCAAATATGTAGTTGATTATTTTGCAAGTTAAAGATGCTGCTTCTCTGAGCAAGACCCCTAACGTGCCTCACATGCCTTTCAAATTGCAAGTGAGACATTTTACCATTTCATTAAACTTATTAACTTGTTTAGAACTTAATGGCAGCAACACATCTCCAAGTGTTGGAAACAAAAAGCCGGAAACATAAGTGGTGCTAATGAACAGCTGGAGCAGCACTTTCAACTAAGTCATATTACTGAGTCTAAAACACCCATTTTAGAGAGGAGAGAGTAGTCTCAAGAGCAAAGATGGTCAAACATTCACCAATCTGCAGAAAACTGTGTCTAAAAATTGTGGAACATTTTCAGAAAAATTTTCCTTAATGTTAAATTGGGATTTTATGTACACACACACACACACACACACACACATTTTACATTACATTTTACATTTACGGCATTTAGCCGACACTCTTATCCAGAGTGACATACAAAGTCCATTACAGGTGGGCCAATGTAGTGTTAGGAGTCTTGCCCAAGGAGTGTAGCACAGCATAGTCACCCAGACTACCCAAACTACTTTCCTAGCTACACCAACCACGCGTACACACACACACACACACACAAAATTTGTTTCCCTAAAATTGTACTTCATTATATTGCCTTGCTTTTACAGTATTGCAGTAGCCTGTCTCAAAGTATCTCTTCATAGCCCCTGTATCATATGTATCGTGTCATCAGGCTCTTTTTTTATACACAGCCTTAATATTTGATCGGTACACTGTACCAGTTTTCTTACTGACTATTCAGCATTGTTACAGGACGGTCAGATGGTCATTGGTGGGGTGTGTATTTGTGGTGCTATGTTTATGAACATCATTTGATCTTTAAGTAACACCTGAACTGTAATGAGTTACACCGTAAACAGAACATGCAGACGTGTGCGTGTATGGAGTCCTAATATTTCTCTGTTTGTCATTGTAGATCAAAGAGTGACCGTTACCTGTACCCAGATCCTTCACAACGTGCTGACTGGACTGAGGAGCCTCTGAACAGAAGTGCAGTTCCACCCAAAACTGTACACATTCTCACAGTAACTAATTTCTTCTAATCACAACCTCTCTCCCATCTCGCTCCGTCTGCAGGATTCACCCAAGGGCTCAAAGTGCATGCATGCATATATCTGCCTGCCCTAACTCCATCATATGCTCCCGGTTGTTGCCATTAACACAAAAACAGGCTCAGAAATGACATTAACTGTGTTAATCTGTATTCCCTGTAGCAAATTGAAGGACAATATTTTGATTGTTTTATGATATTTACCTTTATTTTTATTCAGCATGTTAATCTTAACTTGATTAAAAAGCTGGGAGAGATAAAGGGCACGTCACCTGTAGCAAGGTGAGATGTTTTTAGGGTGTATTTTTTTTTTGAGGATGTTTTGAGTTATTAATTAAGGGCTTTGTTAAAAGATCTGCAGGGAGTATGGTGATAATATATACATTGCTTCAGTCTAAAGCTTTCCGTGTACATATACTCTACCGCTGACACTCCTGCGGCTGGTCAGGAATTACACTGTACGTGGACTTTTCGGACCCATCACATCCTTTACAAGAGCTGCACTGCTTTGGAAAAAGCTGCAACTGTGTTATTAAAATCAACAGTCAACTTAAAATGACACTACAGGGGTAAAGACTGTGGGGCAGATGGACTGAAAGAGATGAAGACGAAAACGCTGGTCAGGGTGCCGTCATGAAGTGAGCAACGGAGGAACTGAGGCACAGGACGCTTTTCGAAACTGTTGCTTTTGAGCACCAGGCAGCTTAGATACTCGGTGGAAATGTTGTGTTGGAGGCTGAACCATCTGAAAGCTGCTTTAATGGAAAATTAAAAACAAGAACATGACTGCAGAAACCCTGTTGTCGTCATCTTTCATGGTCTTGTTTCGTCGTCCTACTAGCATTTGAAGTGTCAGTACTGTGTTAGGACTACACAGCATGGAGAAGATGCCAGAATGGGATTATTCCTTGAAATCTATGAAAAGCAAATTGGTGAATCAACAGTGTGAGATGGGTGCAAATTGAACTGGAGAGTTTTTCACCAAAATATTTTTGTTGTTGGATCACATGAATGCCTTCATCAAACTCGTTTGGAGCTGTGATGGGCCTGGAGCCCACACATGATGGATTAGATGCCTTGTTTACATGGCAGCTTTGCTGTATTGTAAAGACCAGTGTCACAATATGGATTACCAAGTGATGTATTGTGCAGCCTTGTGCTACATTAATTCATTCATATCTCTATATCTGCCTTTATTGCTTTTTAGAACTAACATTATCTTGAAGCAACTTTACAGAGAAGCGGTTTATATACAGGAGAAGAAAAAGAGAGTCTGTGTGCAGACGTAGGGACGGGAAATCCGGGTCCAAGCCCCCGCTGAGCAAGCCAAAGAAAAACTCCCTTAGAGTAAAGAAGAAACCCAGAGAGGAACCAGGCTCAAGGCGGGGCACCCATCCTCCTCAGGTCGATCCCGGTTGAAGAGACAGACAGAGCTAACAGGCAGTAGAGTTTGGATCAATCTTTTAGATACAGTCGGATTTATCCAGGAGGCAGTAATTACAAGAGTACAGCCAACCCATAGCTTCTCTGTTAAAGTAAGAGAGCTCATGATCAGTGACAGAGGCTGGCAGCTGTACGTATTGTGATCATTCTAGTCATGTCGGGTGACAAGCAGGAGAAACAGGACAGGAGATCCACATTGGAGATGATGAGAGAGAAGGAAAGAGAGAGAGAGTGAGAGAAGGAAAGAGAGAGAGAAAGTGAGAGAAGGAAAGAGAGAGAGAAAGTGAGAGAAGGAAAGAGAGAGAGAGTGAGAGAAGGAAAGAGAGAGAGAGTGAGAGAAGAGAGAAGGAAAGAGAGTGAGAGAAGGAAAGAGTGAGAGAAGAGAGAAGGAAAGAGAGTGAGAGAAGGAAAAAGAGTGAGAGAAGGAAAGAGTGAGAGAAGGAAAGAGTGAGAGAAGAGAGAAGGAAAGAGAGAGAAGAGAGAAGGAAAGAGAGTGAGAGAAGAGAGAGAAGGAAAGAGAGTGAGAGAAGAGAGAGAAGGAAAGAGAGAGTGAGAGAAGAGAGAAGGAAAGAGAGTGAGAAGAGAGAGAAGAAAGAGAGTGAGAGAGAAGGAAAGAGTGAGAGAGAGAAGGAGAGAGTGAGTGAGAGAAGGAAAGAGAGAGAGTGAGTGAGAGAAGGAAAGCGAGAAAGTGAGTGAGAGGAGAGAGAGAGTGAGTGAAGGAAAGAGAGAGCGAGAGTGAGAGAAGGAAAGAAAGAGAGAGAGAAAAAAAGAGAGTGACAAAAGAGAGAGAGAGAAGGAAGGAGAGTGAAAGAGTGAGAAGAGAGAGAAGGAAAGAGAGTGAGAAGAGAGAGAAGAAAGAGAGAGAGAGAAGGAAAGAGTGAGAGAGAGAAGGAGAGAGTGAGTGAGAGAAGGAAAGAGAGAGTGAGTGAGAGAAGGAAAGTGAGTGAGAGGAGAGAGTGAGTGAGAGAAGGAAAGAGAGAGAGCGAGAGTGAGAGAAGGAAAGAAAGAGAGAGAGAAAAAAAGAGAGTGACAAAAGAGAGAGAGAGAAGGAAGGAGAGTGAGAGAGAGAGAAGGAAAGAGAGAGATAATTAACAATGTGATTTTAAAAAATGAAGACTTCTGTGCTCTGTTGAATGTGATGACTTTTGGCCGTCTTTAAAACCTTCCCGAACAGCTGGGGACATACATTAACCAGTTTCACCTCCCACCTGGCACACTCGGCTAGCTCAGAGACCCTCACCGATGTTGTTTCACTGCAGTGTTGAAGGTGAATGAATTGTGAGTTCTGTTTATGTTCAGCACCTTATAACTGTTTCTCCATATTCCCTCTCCTCACAAACACACATGCGGCTGCTGGCAGTGAATAGCTTATTATACCCCCACTGGAGTACAGGGACCTCACGGCAGTCTGCTTGTTTGCTCTGTCCCCAAAAAACCTGTACCAGTTTGCAGCCCTCTTACCTGTACTGTCCCTTTCCACATTTCAGGTGTGTGTGAAGCTGGAACAGAACAAAAATGTGTCTTGGTATTTAATGATCGTATGTGGGGTGTCAAGTACCATGGAAACCAAGCTGTCAATTATCTCTAGGGTTAAGTGGTTTAAGATTTTAATCCCTTGTTGATCCCACAGTGGGGAAATTTAGTCTCTGCATTTAACCCATCCATGAAGTGAAACACCCACAAACACACTAGGGGGCAGTGAGCACACTTACCCAGAGCGGTGGGCAGCCCTATCCATGGCACCCGGGGAGCAGTTGGGGGTTAGGTGCCTTGCTCCAGGGCACCTCAGTTGTTACTGTCACTTCAGGGAATCAAACCGGCGACCCTCTGGTCACAAGGCTGGTTCCCTAACCTCCAGCCCACGACTGCCCTTTATGTTTAAGTATGAGAACTGGGAAGTGTCATAGGACAGTATGATTAGCAGGGTTAGCTTTGCAATATCATGGAATTCTGATTTTATCATTTCTGATATTTTATCGTGGGCTTGGTCGTTTTTGCTCTCTTCTTTCCCAAACAGTTGCTTAAATGAATAGTTCAGTAAGTGTTAAGCACTGAGATCAGACAATATCACCTATACTTCCAATGGACAAGCTCCAGCACCCCATTGTGACCCCCATTGATGAGCATCATTAAAGATGAATGCACAAATGGATGAATAAATAAATAAATATCTTTCTTTCCCTGCGTTCAGGGCTGTGTAAATGATGCCAGGGGTTGTCTGGTTGCCAGGTTACTGCTTATTGTTTTACTAATGAACAGTAATGTTCCTTTTCCATCCTGAATGTGATTGTACACGGCCATATTGGACCCGAGACGGATGCATGTCTATGTCTTGTGAAGAATGGAGCCAAGGTTGGCCAGGCAGCGAATGCAGGGGAGGTGGGGTTATAGGAATATGGGAGGGACCAAAGCTAACTGTGATTGTGCAAGTGTAGTTGCAATAGAACCAGCTGCCAAGCGTGTATTCCATCTCGACTGGGTAGAGCTTTCAACATTTGCTTGGCGTTCAGATAAAACCCAGCTGCTGCAGCAACAATGTCCAACCCGGGTAAACTCGTGCTGGAGAACTACATCGGCGGGAAGTTTGTGCCCTGCAGCAAACACATAGATTCGTACGATCCTGCTACCGGAGCAGTCTACTGCAGAGTGCCGGACAGTGGAGCTGAGGAGGTGAGTGAGGTTTGGCCTGTGATTCTGCACTGCATGGTTTGGCTGTAGTTAGTGTGGAAGTGTGAAACTTGTGCATGCGTTTTCCTGAACGTTCTGTGGGACAGTGCAGGAAAGCAGATCAGTTATTCAGTAAGCTAAGTGCAGGTTGCTGTGGAGTCGTGGCTTGGGCCTGCAGGGGCAGCAGGTGCACCTTTGCCCTGCTGGACTTTACAGTGTCAACAGTGTAATGACTGTGAACACAGGCGATGATTAAACAGCACCAAGAAACAGGGCTCAGAGTCCATACTGGACAAAGTGGTGCGTTTTACTTGACTTCATTTTTAAAGTGTGCATGATTTCCACATCACAGTGAACTGTATTACATCAACGCTCTTCCTGCCAAATGTAGGTCAGCTTCAAGACCATGCAAAAAGATACCAGGTCGTTTCGGTACCAGTCACTTCCAGGGCCACAGGTGTTGAAGCCAAGCACCTAGACATGCAGACTGCTCCTACAGACATTATTGAGAGAATGGGTTGCTCTCAGGAGCTCAGTGAATTCCAGCATGGGACCGTGATAGGATGCTGGCAGTGCAGCAAGTCCAGTTGTGAAATTTCGTCACTACTAAATATTGCACAGTCGACCGTCAGTGGGACCATAACAAGTGGAAGCTATTGGGAATGACGCAAAGTGGTAGACCACGTAAAACGATAGAGCAGCGTCAACAGATGCAGAGTCAATCACTACACACCTCTAAACTTCATGTGGCCTTCAGATTAGCTCAAGAACAGTGCGGAGAGCTTCAAGGAGTCGGTTTCCATGGTCGAGAAGCTGCATCCAAGCCCTACATCGCAAAGCGTCGCCACTGGACTCCAGATGATTATGGTGTGGCTTCGTTGTTCAGGAGTTAGGCTCGGCACCAGTGCGCAAAGCAAGGTCCATAAAGACATGGATGAGCGAGTTAGCTGTGGAAGAACTTGACTGTCCTGAGTCCTGACCTCAACCTGACCGAACCTTTGGGATGCGTTAGAGCGATAGAGCGTAAAGCGATAGAGCGACGTCAACAGATGCGGAGTCAATCACTACACACCTCCAAACTTCATGTGGCCTTCAGATTAGCTCAAGAACAGTGCGGAGAACTTCAAGGAGTCGGTTTCCATGGTCGAGGAGCTGCATCCAAGCCCTACATCGCAATACGTCGCCACTAGACTCCAGATGATTATGGTGTGGCTTCGTTGTTCAGGAGCTGGGCTCGCCACCAGTGCGCAAAGCAAGGTCCATAAAGACATGGATGAGCGAGTTAGCTGTGGAAGAACTTGACTATCCTGCACAGAGTCCTGACCTCAACCTGACCGAACCTTTGGGATGAGTTAGAGCGATAGAGCGACGTCAACAGATGCGGAGTCAATCACTACACACCTCCAAACTTCACGTAACCTTCAGATTAGCTCAAGAACAGTGCGTAGAGCTTCAAGGAGTTGGTTTCCATGGTCGAGGAGCTGCATCCAAGCCCTACATCGCAATACGTCGCCACTGGACTCCAGATGATTATGGTGTTCAGGAGTTGGGCTCTGCCCCAGTGCGCAAAGCAAGGTACATAAAGACATGGATGAGCGAGTTAGCTGTGGAAGAACTTGACTATCCTGCACAGAGTCCTGACCTCTACCCGACAGAACCTTTGGGAGACTGCGAGCCAGGCCTTCTCGTCCAACATCAGTGTCTGACCTCACAAATGCTTTTGGAAGAATGGTCAGAAATTCCCATGAACACATTCCTAAGCCTTGTGGAAGGCCGTCCCGCAAGTGTTGAAGCTGTTGTAGCTGCAAAGTGTGGGCCGACATCATGTTAAACCCTATCGGTTAAGAATGGGATGTCGCTCAAGTTCATAGAATAAAATTGAAGACATCAAATGATAAAGAAGCACTCATGGAATTATACAGTCCACCTTAAAAACCTCCAGAATGGAGCTTTACAGGAGGATGAGCCAGCTCCTGCAGTGGAGCTGATAGAACAAGGTTTATTTCTAAGCAGGTTTGGAGCGATTCTATTGGTCGGTCCATCATGAATATTCACTAACCTGAATTCACTTTTACACTGTGCAGAAGAGAGAAAAGTTTTTACACCACTAAATATATATTAGAGGTGGAGATATGGCTGAAACCCCACAAACCTGTTTAACTGAGATCACTCTTTCACATCACATGACATCTCTGTGTTTTAGTTACACAGAAATTCGGAACAATTGGTGGACTTCCCCTTCGACTACATGGTATCACTAAACCTACACACTCAGATGCTCCTTTAATGCTGAACTGCCAGGAGGCGAATCTTATGGCATAAATAATCTATGCATGGTGATGATGTCGTTATCGTAATACACCTTTGTGCATGTAGGTGGAGGCTGCAGTGAAGGCAGCCAAAGAGGCATTTCCTGGCTGGTCCGAGAAGAGTCCGGCAGAGAGAGCCAGGGTGCTGAATAAACTGGCTGACCTGCTGGAGGCTCGTCTTGAGGAGTTTGCCCAGGCTGAGTCGAAAGACCAGGGTAAGCCTCAACACTAAACTCGAGACTGAAGTCTGCATGTGAGCAGGATTAGCTCCATACGCCCTGAAGATTCAATAAGTATCTTTTCAAGTTTCTAAAAATCATATTTCGGACAAAACCGCACAAATGCTTTGTAGGCTTCAGCTCAGTAACACTTTTCGACCTGTCCTGCTACTGGGCCTGAACAGAACTCCACAATGATGGTGAGCTTTCCATACCAGTGCTGTTCCCTGCTCGTGATGTAACCTGCAGGCTGACTGGCTGATTGGTGGAGATGCACTGGTTATTATATTCTTGGCTAAGTATAATTTCTGATGTTTTGCTGCTTATTGGGAAATTCTGACATCTCCAAAAACATGTATGCTAGCTTATGGAACGGGCCTTTATACATTTCCGAGCGGAACAGGTGCAGCGGGTAACGGAGACAGAAGAATAGCCTGTAACACAATAAACCTACAGTGCAACTGGAAATCTTCATCCACCCACTGAGCACTCAGGCTCAACGTTGGCATCTGGCTTACGTTAGATGTGCAAACCGGCCCCTGTATTCTCCGTGGGTGTGCCGTGACCTGAGATTCAACAGTTCTGGTATTGCAATGTCTGTTCTCCCATCCGTCCCTTATTACAGAGAATGGCTGGCCATCCAGTCCTAATTCCTTGTAATGGTCTTGATTTTTAATCCCTGGGGAAATATTGCAGAGCCTGTTGGCTTGTGGCTGGCTCTGTGCTTTCGCTAGCTTGAGTCTCTTTGCCCGTGCTGCTTTTTTCAAAGGGTTACAAGTTTAGAATTGTGACCCGTTTGAGCTTCTGCAAATTTATCCTCCACATATAATCCTTCCATTCAGTGACATGCACACACATGCACTAGTGGTGGGCAGCCCTATCCACAACACACGGAGATCGGTTGGGGGTTAGGTGCATTGCTCAAGGGCACTTCAGGGGAGAACACCAGTAACCTGGTCACAAAGCTGGTTCCCCATCCCCTAGCCCATGCGTATAACCCCATGCTTAGTTTTGAGTGTGTTATTGAATTTATTATGTAGAATGTTATACATATCGTCGCTGTCCAATGAAAAACATGTATCTCCATTTTTGACGATTTTCACTGTTATTCATCATTTGATCACATGAGCTGCTGTTTACAATGTGTGTGAATTTCATGATGAATGGACCAACAGAAATAGCCAAAAGATCGCTTGGAGAAAATCTGGTTCCATTGACTGGCATTAGAATTAAATTGAGTTTTGGCCTTTCCTGTAAAGTTGCTAATTTGGAGATACTTGTTTTTCTTTGGACAGCGACGATATGTATGTATGTGTGTATGTATGTATGTATGTATGTATGTATCTATGTATGTATATATATATATATATATATATATATATATATATATATATATATATATTTGCACTGCCTGGCCAAAAAAGGTCACCGCCTAACTAAGCACATAGGTAAGAGCCTTCCATAATTACGGCATGGGTGATTAAGTTTCAGCAGGCAACCAGTTATTTAACCCTAACTGATATAGTGAGTAGCTTCGCATTTGCTAGCCCACCATGTTAAAAGACACGTCCTGTGGTTGTGAAAAAGATGTTTATCTGTTTAAGAAGGCTCAAGGAGATGCTGAAACTACTAAACATGGGTTGATGACTGTCCAATGCAGTAATAAAAGTGGGAGGACAGGGGGGAGACATCATCATCTAGAAAGGAATGTGGTCAGAAATAAATCCTGAGTGATGGTGATCGCGATCGCTTAAACGCTTGGTGAAATTAATGGTAGAGGAACAGCAGTAGAACTCAGGGACACGTTTAAGAGTGAAAGGAAAAGCATCTCCACACACAATGCGTTGGAACTAATCAGCTCTGTAGCCTTAGGAAAACCACTTGTTGGTGAGGCTAACCAGCTAAATTTGCTAGGGAGCATAAAGATTGGACTCTGGAGCAATGCAAGAAGGTCATGTGGTCTGAGGAGTTTAGATTAACCCTGTTCCAGAGTTCCCTCTACAGACTTTTTCTTCCCTGATGGTACGGGCATATTCCAAGATGACAATGCCAGGATTCATCAGGCTCAGAATAAGTGAAAGAGTGGTTCAGGGAGCATGAGACATAATTTCCACACATGGATTGGCCACCAGAGTCCAGACCTGAACCCCATTGAGAGTCTTTGGGATGTGCTGGAGAAGATTTTGCGCAGTGGTCCTAATCTCCCATCATGAATACAAAATATTCGGGGAAATATTTATGCAACTGGACAGAAATAAACGTTGGGACATTGCAGAGGTTTGTGGAAATGACCCCACAGTGAACATGTGCCCCATCAATCTGCAGAACTTGATGGATGAACATGATAAATCTTCTTCTTCACACGCATCTTCTAAACTGCCTTATCCTCCCGGGTCTCAAGTGGTGCTGGAGCCTATCCCAGCTCTCACAGCATGGAATGCAGGTTACACCCTGGACAGGCCACCAGTCCATTGCGGAGGAGCTCCTGATAAATACAGTCTGTAGTCTACAGTTGTATTTTAACACAGAGGATATCAAAACTGGAAACCAAAATGATCTCCTCAGCGTTTAGAGGGCCTCACTCTTTCAAGGTCCTGTTAGTCTGTTTCACCATTACCCCCAATCCGACGCCCCTGATCAGAGCAAGCTAATCCTGCATGTGAGCCAACAGTGGGCCTGTCGCAAAATGCTTGTTTGTGTTAAAGCAGACGTGGGTCACTTCTGGTACAGATATGGGTTTCCAGGCTCATGAACAGCTAATCAACACTTTCTATCCTAACAGGCTTCTGAACATGTGTTGAGCCTTCCACCAATACTGTCTTAATACACTTTTTAATATTAATATTAATTAATAATAATAATTATTATATTATATTATATTATAATTATTTTATATTAATATATCATATCACAGAGAAATTGTTGAGTCACATTTAATGCATTTAATAATTCTAATATAATTTATAATTGCATTTTTTTTTTTTGCAAACTCAGATTATCATTTGTTTTATGTATCTGTACATATTCAATAATTTCTGAAGTCAGATCCATCACAGTGTCTCTATAGGTTTTAGGCATTTAGCTGACGCCCCCATCCAGAGCGACTTGCAAGGTTATTCGTTTTACAAGTAGGCCAGTGCAGTCTTAGGAGTCAGCATAGCTCATAGCTCAGCATGTGCTGCCTAGACTGGGATTCGAACCCTGTTTCCCACATGGGGTGGTAGCTCTCTGGTGAGTAGTGGTGTTACGGCTGAGCCACACCGACCACATTCCTATACAAGGAACGCTGCTAAATACGGTTTAGCTCCTATAGCATATACATAAATGCAGATTTGATTTAATATGAGTAAGTTTATTCCCTTGGAGTAAGTTAATCGTCCAGCCCCCAGATTTGGCTGAGGTCATCCCACACCAAGGTGTGGGCCAGGTAGGGTTGCCACTACATTTTTGGCATTTAGCTGATGCTCTTATCCAGAGCGACTTACAAGGTTAATCACATTACAGGTGGGCCAGTGGAGTGTTAGGAGTCTCGCCCAAGGACTCTTATTGGTGTAGCACAGCCTAGTCGCCCAGACCAG
>JAMWET010001942.1:65000-104007 GCA_024036415.1 Prochilodus magdalenae | reverse complement strand
GAACTTACAGGAGAGGCAAAAGACATAGATGAATCTAAATGGAAAGTCAATGGACCAGACGTCTTTCCAAGCAGTCTGGGCACATGTTGTTGGGTCCATTCATCATGAAACTTTCACACAGCGTAAACAGCAGCTGCTGTGTTCAAAAAATGTGTAAAAGTCAAAATCGGCAAAAAAAGGTGATACATGATTTTCTCTGGACGGCGACGGTGTAATCCAATGCCATTACATTGAGGGTCTAATCTCACTGTTTATATTTTAGGAATGGACTGGGTTCGATGTTTATTGGCAGCTAACAGAGACAACAGGATCTGTCAATTATTTTCTCACTATAAGTCTTGTTCCCCTAACCTAATTAGGCCTTGACCTTTCTCCTGCTCTGACCAATCAGCCTGTCTATAGCTCTTTTCAGTTTGCTAGCTGGTTTGATGAGGAGTGAGAGAGCAAGGCACTGTTCACACTCGGCTTTACCATGCATCCTGGGTGATCTGATCATAACCGGACAGTGTTAGGTACATGCCTGCTAAGGATCCTCTGTTCAACTGTTTTATGAAGTCAGTGCAGATGTATCCTTCACTGCTATACACATCCCATAATACCATAAGAGCAGAAGACCCAATGGAGAACATTGCAGGGTATCCGCAACAATGCATTGAGATAGGTACCTTCAGCTATGGACAAAGCCACTGTGATCGGAAACCTCAGACCTCCTCTACAGGTGGTCAGGGAGGCCTCTCCGGATGACCACATAGCATTTACAGAGTGAGCACTGAAGCATCTTGACATGTCTCCTGCAGCGATGAAGGACCGCCCTAATGAGCCGAACCTGTCTCTGCCTGGACAGAAGGAAATATGATGTCACGGTGCCCATTCTGTGTCCTGCCATTGACAGCAGTCGCATTCGTTTGCAGGGGTGTCCTCCTGAGTGAGAAACTTAGACAGCTAGGTATTGTCTTAAGTGACATATCCAGGTTCCGTTTGGGATTTATGGAGGTCTTGTGGTGAGTCCTTCATTCCTGCCTTGCTATGGAGCAACACACTGCCACAACAAACTGCTAGTGTGATGATATGGGGAGCCATCGCATATGTCAGTCGGTCAGCCCTAGTAGGGACACTATTAGCTCAGTGTCCTCCTCCGCCCACATGTTGCCTCTCTGAATATCTCTGCCGGACTGTAACACTTCCTGTTGCGACACCTGCAACACTTTATGGGACCAGCTGGGGCGCCAGCTTCGGCAGCTGACGAGTGTCCAGGATATACAGGCCCAGCAAATGTGCCGCAGGATGCCGTATGGAACCTGTACGCCACCATGCCCAACTGGGGCTCATCTTGCATCCAGGCTAGAGGCAGCCCAACAGGGTACTAGAGCCTTCATTCAGTTGCACAGTTTGCCCAATAATGGGGATTGATGGGGACAGTGTTGGTGGGTCTACCATGTCTTCCAGGTGGTTGTTAGGAGCCCCATTTACACCAGATATTACACATCACCACTGCACCCCCGGGTGACCTTGTGGTAGCATGGTTACGTGCTTCTGTGTTTTTGCCCTGTAGTGGATTACCTGCTCGGGTCTGATCTTGGTTTTGACCAGCTCGTTGACCACAGACGTCGAGAGAGGAACGTCTCGCAGCAGATAGGAGGTGAGCATTTCGTCGTCCTTCAGAATGTCCTCCACTGTGATCCCCAGACCTGTGCAGCAATCAACCAAGCAAGAATAACAATCACCTCACAGGCCAATTACGAGCAGTCTGTGTGGTGGAATTAGCTGGAACCGGTGCCCACACAGACGGACAATCCAGAGAACAAACAGTAAACAGACAGACACAAGAAGAGCTCATTAGCGCGAGGAGCACACAGCGACAGCGTGAGCAAAAATGTGGCACTCTGACACCCCTCGGAACATTCCTCTGGGAGGATTCGAGTGGGCCCTGAAAAAGAGAAAGAGCTGTCCTGATGGAGAAGATGGAGAGGGAGAAAAGAGTGAAGGAATGCAGAGGAATGCCAGACATCCTGACCTCTGTCTCCACTGAACACTTCAGAAATGGCCACCCAGTTAAAGTGTGAGGGGTTAAGTGTGAAACTTAATTAAACCACATTCTCCACACTTTCATTAACTCCAGCTCAGCCTGTCTGACCGCAGACGGCATGATTGACATGTGAGGAGAATCTGAGACAGACACTAAGTGCGTGAGGTCATTTTACATTAGGCACCGAGCACATTCAGGCATAGGCACAAATCTGAACACCCTTGTTAGATGACATCTTGTTGATTTTCTGCACATGCTCTGCAGCAGACGTCTTCAAATCCGGACCCTGATTCCAATCTCCAGGTCTGGATTTTGTAAGCACTGTCTGAGAACTGAACTTGTATGTATCTGATTAACCACCCATTGTCATAGCGACCAGTAATTACAAAGATCCAGGACTGGAAGACCTCCACTCTACAAGGATGTAAATATTTCTGAGCACAGTTGTGTGATCAATGTTTCATCAAAGCAGAGTAAGGGGTTTATGTCAATGCACAGCAGAGACCCTCAAGTGCCACTTGTGCGTGCTGGGACCCCGACTCCCTGCCTCAGCTGCTTCCGGCGAAGGTTGGTCAGAGCATTGTTTATCTGGCAGCATCAAGTCCAGGGTGCTCACCGTGCCACCTCCTGGAACGCCAAATACGCCTGTTAGCTAGGCCCAAAGCTTGGCAGGAGGTCAACACATCTCCAGGTTGCCAAGCTGCTCCACTGGGTTAGGGCACACTTATGATGCGGCGTCCTGCTGTTGGCTCAGACTGATGGCCTATAGGCAGACTGCAATGTTTTGGCGGTATATATGGCGAAGGAGTAAACTCTGGTGCGCCTCCTGGATTCGGTGCTGCCAGATAAATAGAGACGGCAGGTGCGGCTCACTGCACTGATCAGCCTTCACCAGAAGAAGCCAAAGCCAAGAGGCAGTCGTGAGCTGGAGGTAAGGGATCCAGCCTTGTGACCGTGCCCTTGTGCAAGGCACCTCGAGCGGGCCCCCTTTGAGCAAGGCAGTTGTGGGTTGGAGGTTAGGGAACCAGCCTTGTGACTGGAGGGTCACCGGTTCGATTTCCTGAACTGACAGTAATGACAGACGTGCCCTTGAACAGAGAACCTCGTTCATGCCACCTTGAGTGAGGCAGTCCTGGGCTGGAGGTTAAAGAACCAGCCTCATGACCAGAGGGTTGCCAGTTTGATTCCCTGAACCGACAGTAATGGCTGAATTACCCTTGAGCAAGGCACTCGTGGCCTGGGGGATAGGGAAGGGGGCCAGCCTTGTGACCAGAGGGTCGCCGGTTCGATTTCCTGAGCTGATAGTAACACCTGAAGTACCCTAGCTGCTCCCCAGGCTTCACTGTGGATAGGGATGCCCACTGTTCTGGGCAGGTATGTTCACAAGTGTGTGTGGATGCTTTACTTGGATGGGGTTAAATGTGGTAGACAAAATCCTCTGTGTGTAAACATGATTGGCAAAAAAATGGTTCTACATGAGTTCAGTCAGGTTTGTCCAGCCTTTGCCTATAGCTTCGGGTTTCCCAGCCCCAGAGGGAACTAACTGTGGAACTGTTTCTGTAAACAAATAGAAAGTTCCCTCTAAAAATACATTGGCAGGCTAAGCCGATTAGGTTTCTTCACACAGACCACATGAGGTCAACGAGGTGCCTGATCTAAAGGCATGGCAGGATAACTCAGGTGAGGGCGGATAACGTAAGTCAAGGGTCACGTCTGTCCAACAAGCGTAGAGCTACGGGGCATTTCTGTTCACCAAGCTTCACTTTCGGCTCAAATGATCAGCTTCACGGAGAAACCCTGCTGCGGGAAATCCACCCAACAAAGTTCATGCCAACCTTCAATCCATTCGGGATGTATCCGGAGAGTTCTCATGAACTTGCTCATGGTGGTCAGCTCTCTCCACACTCTGCCCAACTGCAGGACCTCGGGGTCATTCAGGAGGAGCTCCTGTGCGTCTGCCCAGAAACGAGCCAGACTGTGGACAGACACACATGCACACATAAGTATGGACACCCTGATCTCATGGCTCTTCAGGAGTTCCTTAAAGAATCATCTACATACTAAAAGGGTTCTTTGCATGGTGAAACGGTTCTCCGATCACCGAAGAATGTGTTACATATGGCTGTTTGGCCAATGGTTCTATATAGCACCAGATATGGTTCTTCCTGTTGTTACAAGATTGATGATATTTAGTGATATATAGAACCATGTGCATACCATCTTCTTTGTTTAGAACCATGAGTTCTGTAAAGAACCAACTTTATGCCTGAACGTGTGGTAAAAAGGTTCTTCGGGTTGATGAAGAATGTGTAGTATGTGGTTCTATAAAGAACCAAAAAGTTGTTTTTGTTTATTGTTATTGTTCTGGTGCTATGCAGAACCATATACAACACATTCTCCTACAAATCAGAAGAACCCTTGGAGCATGCAAATGATTCTCTGAGTGTTAATGGTTCTATATACAATCACTTCATGAAAGGTTCCGTATAGAACCATTAAACAAAATTACACATGAATCTGAAAGCCATATAGAGACCTATATATGCAGGCCAATGGTTCTTTGAGTGTTTATGGTTCTGTATAGGACCATTTTATGAAAGATTCTGTGTATGGGCCATTAAAAAACACATTCCACATCAGTCACTGACTTACATGGGTTATTCTGTGTTCTCAAACAGACGTGATTAATGTGACTCCTGCACTGTATGACACACCGTTATCACTTAACACTGAACAAAAGTACCGGGTTCTGCACACTCATCGTCAAAAGTACAGACAGCAGCACCCAGAAGGAATCAGCCACCAAACTTGGTGGGTAGGTTTGACATTGTGAGACATGCTAATGATGCTAATGGCTGCACATGTGACGTCCTCCATGAGTCATCTTGTTAGCGCCAGCACCGTTGACAGACGGCTGCACCATGCAGGACTACATGCACGTAGACCGTTACCACGACTGTCCTTAACATCACGTCACCGTCACCAAAGACTGCAGTGGAGTCGTACCAGACTGTCATGGAGTGACTCAGAATGGCAGCCGGTCATCTTCAGTGACGAGTCCCGCTTTAGTCTTGGTGGAGACGACCAACAAAAAGACAAGTGATCCCAAATGGAATGTAATCCGAAGTAATTATAGTTCCTTAATATCGTAGTCCATTGGAATATTTTAGGGGGGGTGTGGTCATGTAAAGTGGCTCCCCAGAGGTGTTGTAGTAGTTGTTGTTGTGTGCTAGTTTATGATGTTACATGCTACATTGGTGTCAGAAGTGGAATAAGGAAGCCCAGAGGAAGCACATAGCCCTGAACGCTATACCCGACTGTTTAATGCCATGTTGTACTATTTTGTCCATTATTACATTAGCCTCATAGATCAGGGGACTGTTGAACAGCCGTATACAAGCAATGGTAGTAGAGAACTCACACAGAGTTGTTGTAGTTGGACACAAAGCCGGGAGACTCTCCACGGGTTGGGTGCTGGAAGCAGGGGTTGTTGCCGTTGCAGAAGATCCCCTGGATCCACGGGAGGACTCCGGCAGAGGGCATGGCTTTGTTCGGGAAGTGACCTAGAGGTGTAAAAGGTGTTTCAGTTGAGGAGACCTTAGGAGAACTTACTGTCCTTGAGTTGTTTGGTTCTTCTGACATATGGTCATAGTCAATATCAACATAAAGTGTTGAGTCTCCATCTCTGGACGGAGCACCACCTGAGATAAAGCTGCACTATGTAAGTTCAGTGGAAAGTTCAATTAGCATCAAGCAACGTTTAGCTAATTCTTCAAGGGCTCTTTAGTACCGACAGTGGTTCCATACAGAACCATGAACACTTACAGAATGATCTGCATGCTAAAGTGTTTCTTTGCATGGTGAAACGGTCCTTCAGATCACTGTTAGCATGGTTTGGAAGATGGTTCTTTATTGCACCAGGAATGGTTCTCCTATTGTTATAAGGTTGGCATCATTTTTGGTGCTATATAGAACCGATTTGTAAACCATTTTCTAGGTAAACTCTTCAGAAACAGGTTCTTCACAAGTTCTTTAGGAAAGGGAATGGTTCTGTTTAGAACCATAAGCTCTTTATAGAACCAATTCATGCTTCAGGTTGTATATGGTCTTATACTACACCAATATTGTTGCTAGCTTGATATAAGTCCTTACTGGTGCTATGCAGAACCATGCACAACACGTTCAACAATCTAAAGAACCCGTTAAGCATGCAAATGATTCTCTGAGTGTTAATGGTTCTTTAAAGAACCATGTTCTGTATGGTACCTTTAAACAAGACATCAGTCTGAAGCCCATAAAAAAATTGCAAATAGTTCTTTGAGTGTTCATGGTTCTGTAAAGAACCATTTTATAAAAGGTTCTGTATAGAACCAGGCCTTTGGCAGTTATTACATAATTGCATGATCACAATGGCTTAGCCAGATTACAGTTCGTCACTATGTGATGTAAATGTGTTGAGCCTCTTGTTAATCTCACACTCATGTTGCCGGTACAGCGGATTAGCTTTCCTCAACCAGACGAGCCCGATGAACAGCATGACCGGCCACATCATCTCCATAAAGAAGCGCATCTGAAAAAGACAGCGGCTGTTTGAGCATAGTGGCCACTGATGAAGGGCTGGAGGAGACCTAAGATTAACGGAAGATGAGATGGACACAGACAAATCCACCAGCATGTCATATCTTCTTCCACCAGAACCGAAAACACAACAGCTAACCCACTCACCTTCTGCCTCTTTCGGACAGTCCAGTTCTTCCACAGCAGGAGCCGGACCTGCCCGGCTCTCCCCATGTCTCCACCCCTAACCCTTCAGGGTTCTTTACCTGTACAGAAGGACAGAGATAATAATAATAATAATAATAATAATAGGTGTGTTAAGAGGTTGATAGGTGTCCCAAGTGGTTGCTATGGTGTTGGCTGAACAGTTGTTATGGTATCCCAAATGTTTGTAAGAGTATCACAAGGTGACTGCTATGGTATCCAAGATGGTTGCTATGGTAGCATAGGTATTTGATAGAGAGCTGCAAAGTAGAAGCTATGGTGGATGCTAGGACATTGCTAGTTGGTTGCTATGATATTTCCAGTGGTTGCTAACATGGTGCTAGACAGTTGTTGGAGTAACCCAGGTGCTTACCAAGGTGTTGCTAGGCAGTTGCCAGGGTATTCTGGTTGCTAGGTGGTTTCTTTGGTATTCCTGGTGGTTTCTTATTGTCTAAGGTGTTCCTAAGTGGTTGCTATAATATCCAATATGGTTGCAAGGGCGTTGCTAGGTGATTGCTATTCTATTCCCAGTGGGTGCTAAGAAGTTGTTAGTGAGCTGCTATGGTATCCCATGTGGTGGCTAGGGTGGTTTACTAATCGGTTGCTATGGTATCCAAGAAGGTTGCTAGGGCTTTGATTTTGTATTATTGTATACATTTACTTATATACTGCTATTTTAGGTCACAGCTGCTAAGTCTCGCCCTTCATTATGCCTAAGGTATAAAAAGACCGAACTGCTTTTTGAATCAGGCAGAACAAAGAGCAGTCCATCAGAAAAAAAACTCATTTACATATATCAGACTTAAAGGAGCAGTGTGTAACCTCTAGTGGTGAGGTTGTGTATTGCAGTCCGTTAAATCCCACCACACGTTTTTCTTTTTTCACTGAGGATTCACCCTCTGATAATTTCTTCTTCTTTTGTGATTCTCCAGGGCCTATTTCAACCATCAAAAGATTCTTTCATTCTCATAAAGCGGAAAACATTTTCTCATAAGGACATTTCTCAGCTTCTTGCTCAAATGTTCTCATTCCACCTTAAACAGTCCTGTGATTACAGGCTGGTGCTTGACCAAAAAAGAACCTGAACTTCAGAATAAAATATCCTACTTGGAGCTACTGATAAATATTCACCATGGTAAAAAATCCAACAAGAATTCTTTTTCTTTCTACATTTTCCTGCCAGGGCTACAGACCCACCTGATTCAAGCTGCAAGATAAAAACCTGAAACATGAACAGCCAGTGATCTGGGCTACTGCTGAAACAGATTGGTGGCCGTCTCTGTTGGCAGATGCACGGCCCCTATTTAGATATCAAGGCTCATTCTAAGATAACGAAAACCCAATGATTTGTAGTTACAGGTCATTATAAACTAATGAAAAGTACCTCCTGAATCTTACACACTGCTCCTTTAATAGCGCAGCAACATATACAGCCTGTTTAATTACAACGGGTAAAGAGATGTTGGAAAATGGTTGTGTATATCATTATGGCTGTTTCTGGTCCATGACACAATATGTCATAAAAGAACCTCAACAATCAGATACAGGCCCTTTAATTTCACAGCTGAGAGCACATTGACTACCCTAAGGCCTGTGATGCAAGTTAAAGTTAAAGCGAGTGTTTTTTGTTTAAGTTTATTTACATTTATCTGTATTTACTCTTTTCATAAATTAAAACTTCCTGCCCAAATAGGTTGTTTTAAACTATATGTCTAGTAGCCTTGACTCAATACTAATTAAACAACTCCCGAATGTTATCCAGAGCTGCTAACAAACGTCTTTGCTGGGTAGAATTAGCTTAGCATGTATACTACCAACTTGGCCCACCACAGAACTTGTTTGAGTCTAACTACAGCCCTAACACAAGTTTGTATGATTAAAATAATGCCCAGGTTGAGCAGCTGTTAAAGTTAAAGAAAGGCCAAATTAAATTTGTTTGTTGGTGTTTGTATCTGTAGCCTACTGGGCAAACTTAATGTTAGCTTAGCCAACTTGCTAACAGCTAGGTCCCCCATAGAACATATTGGAGTCTGGTAAAATAAAGCATTAACACAATTTTAAATCATAGAAATAATCTTTGATATATGAGAGCATGAAGTCGAGCTACAGTTGAAGGGGAAAAAAGCCGAACTAAACCTGTTCTGTGGTGCTGGGTCTGTAGCTAGACGGGCTAACTTAACGTTAGCTTAGCTAGCATGCTAACAGCTCGAGCCATCACAAAACCTGCTGGATTCTGGTTAACCAAAGTACTAAAGCATGTTGAAATAATGAATAATGTTAAAATAATGTTTAATATTCAAGAACATTACATTCAGCAATTGTCAAAGGAAGAGAAAGGCCAAAGTAAACCTGTTATGTGGGGTTTGGGTCTGTAGTTTGATAGGCTAACTTAACGTTAGCTGAGCTAGCATGCTAACAGCTCGAGCCATCACAAAGCCTGCTGGATTCTGGCTAACCAAAGTACTAAAGCATGTTGAAATAATGAAAAAATAATGTTTAATATCCAAGAACTTTACATTTAGCAATTGTCAATGGGAGAGAAGGGCCAAAGTAAACCTGTTATGTGGGGTTTGGGTCTGTAGTTTGATAGGCTAACTTAACGTTAGCTTAGCTTAGCCAACAGCCTACCGAGCCACACACCACAGTAGCTCCATGCTTTATTCCGAAAACTGGTGCTCTGACACAAACATAAGCGATAAAGTTGTTTCGGGAAAGAGAAGTAGATGTACACGAAGCAGATTTTGCGCTGAGAATCTGAGAATCTAATCCCGCCCCTCCTCCAGTTTTCTGTTAGCGCCCCCTCTCGGTGGGCTCCCACCCTGCGGTCGGTGAGCCCTGGGAACATAAACGGGTGTAATGTGTTTATTTACCCGCACGGTTTATCATAGTTTTGAAATGTCGTCATCACCTTTCCACACCGTGGTATGCCGCATGTCAGCCTCCTCAGGGGGTGGGGTGGAGGGGGGGTCCTTCAGAGCTAATACCTCCAGTGCCTGTGTGTACTGCTGTCAGTCACGGCGAGCACGTGCGCGCATGCAAACACCGCGCGCGTACACGTGACCCCGAGTTAACCTTTGGTAACAGGACTGGTTTAGTGGTGTACAGAGAGCTGCAGGTCTGTAAAGGCACTTCAGCCTGTCACGTAGCACAACTCACGTAGCGCTCTCTCTCTCTCTCTCAGTTTCACTATGTGACCGATACAGTCCACAGCTGAGCAGCCACCAAACCATCTGCTTCACCACACACCTAATGGACCTGTTAGTTTCACATGTAATGGGTCCACCCAGTACACCTCTGGTCACGTGCCATATTAATTAGTCTATAATTAATAATTTGTAATAATTTCTACTGTGCAGATTTACATCTTGTTCAAAATGTTAGTCAACTGTACAGGACCCATAGGGATTATTTCTTAATTAGGTATGCATTTCTCATAACCTGTGGGCTCGGTATATTCATTTGTGGCCTTAATATAAAAAGCTTGTGACCATAATACATTAATGTGTGGCCTCAATATAGTAATCTGTGGCCTGAATATCCTAATCCAGCCTTCAGTATAATAAACTGTCTCAATATATTATTTGTGGTCTCAATATAACAACTTAAGGCTGTGATATGAAAACGGGTGGCCTCAATATAAAAACCTGACGTCAATATATAAATTTGTGTTTTCAATACAACTGGTGGGCTCAATACAAAAACATAGGACCTCAATATTAAAAATAGTTGGCTTTGTTTAAATAGAGGCTGCATTCTAAAAACTGTTGGTCTCAATATAGGATTCTGTGGCCTGGATATCTTAATCCTGGCCTCAGTAAAACAATTTGTGGCTTCAAAATAAAAAAAATCGGTGTCGATGGATCATTTGTGTCATCAATATACTATTTTATGGCCTCAGTTTAAAAGTTTGTGATCTCAGTATAGTATTTTGATGCCTCAATATGAAAACCTTTGACCTCAATATATAAAAGCGTGCTCTTTCTACACCAGCTTGAGACGGCAGTATAAAAAATTGTGGCCTCATTATAATTAAAGGCTTTGATACAAAAACTAGTGGCCTCAATATAAAAATTGTGGCCTCATTATAACAACTTGAGGCTGCGGTATAAAAACAGGTGGTCTCAATATAGTATTCTGTGGCCCCAGTATAAAAACCGGAACTCAATATATAAATCTGTGGCCTCAGTATGATTGGAGGCTTCAATACAACAATTGGTGGGCTCAATATAAAACCTTTGACTTTAATATAGAAATGTTTGGCCTCAGTATAACAACTTGAAGCTGCTGTATAAAAACGGGTGACCTCAGTACATTAATTGGTGGCCTCAATATATTAACATGTGACCTCAATATATTAATTGGTGGTAATGCTTTATTAAAAATCAGCCCTATATAACTATATAAATGTGTAATATCGAGGACATCATTTTAGCCTGGAGATTTCCTTTAGTAGTTAGTAGTAAGTACTGTCATGTGCAAAAGTCTTAGCACCCCTGGTTAAAGTACACATTTGATTGATGTTATGGAAGTGTAAAAACGAGACACTTTATCCTCTCCAGAGAAAACTCTTCAATATGAGATTTTAATGCTAATTTTAATGCACAAATTCTATTTATTTGTTGAACTGAACATACTGGAGCTACCGTTAGTCTGGAATACCACGGGAAAACAATCTGGGATTTGATAGACTTAGAGACGTATCTGTGTGTGTGGCCTGGATATACATTTATTAGAACTGCATTCCTGATCTTCTGCGGCCCAGTTCATATCTTCACTCATATTGGTGTCTAATTGTACACGTATCCACAACAGCTGGTGCCTTTTGTAGGGCACAGTGACCCCAAACATCCGGATGAGGATCCCACACCCCATAAGTCCTTCGTTAAGTTTCATCAGATTGTGTTACATGGCTGACCGTAAGATGCTTCACCGTTGCTCAGAACTCTTTCAGCATCTGCTTCTATCTGAGACCCAAAGGATCCAAAAGGAGCTCTCCAGCTGCAGTGCCGATAGATGCCGGATGGACTAAGAGGCAGGAGTGTGTGTTCCCCATACTCTGTCCACACAGGTTGGCCTTTGCTAGCTACCTTCACCTCAGATCATTTAAACAGCCCCCGTTACCTCTTCCTACACAGTGTGGTGTTCAGCTTCTCTCCCGGTTCTGCCCTGTTGCCCCCTCAAGAACCGGAAAGGCTGTTTGGCCAGCATGGACACGTACTGCCACCTTCAACACGACAAAGGCCACAAGCAAATGCCGTAGTAGACCCCATTATCTTCGTCTGACCGTCAGCTGGTTAAGGTTGAGACCCAAAGCAGACTGAACGTACATGGAAACTCACCTCAGGTTAACGACGGGTCTCTTGGGCTACACGGGATGAAGACCATGGCTGTGCACAGGCGACCGCTTCTCGGTGCAGGGGCTGTACGTTATAAGACTCAGGCAGAGCCTCTAATCAGCTTGGTTTAATCCGCCACCTCGGTGGCTGGTATGGAGGCTGAGCAGTCCTAAAGAGACGGGTGTGTTGGATATCGAATGCCTTTTTTAATGAACTGCACCTCCGACAGGGCGTTTAGCATATAGCTGGCATACTGACTGTTCCACTTGGCAACGCTCTGAGCCCCAAGCCTTCAAAGCATGAGGCTCCTTAGCGATTAACGGTTATAATATCTAGTGCCTCCCCTGAAGAGAGTGCAGAGTGATTGCACAGCTAAGGCTTGTTGCTAGCCGGTTGCTAAGGTTTCACTAAAAATGAATGGGAGTGTATGGGAGGAACGAGGGATGAATAAATGACATATAAAAGAGTGAGGGTCAGTGTCTGTAGATCACAGTGTGGGGGTCCACCCTGAGTGAGTACATGCTGTTTGGTGGCTGTAGGGTTAGAGTTTGAATAGGGGATAAGATTAATGAATTAAAGAAGGAGGAAGAGGAGAATGAGAAGAAGAGTTAGTAGAAGGAGGAGAAGGAAAAGAAGGAGAAGGAAAATAAGAAGGAAAGGAGGAGAAGAAGGAAGATGAGGAGGAGGAGAAGAAAAAGAAGGAGAAGAGGGAGGAGGGGTAAAAGAAAAAAAAGGAGGAGGAGCAGAAAAAGGAGGAGAAGTAGAAGAAGATAAAGGAAGAGAAGTAGGAGAAGAAGAAGCAGGAGGAGGAGAAGAAAAAGAAGGAGGATAAGAAAATAAAGAAGAAGGAGGAAGAGAAGAAAAAGAAGAAAATTAAGAAGAAGGAGCAGAAGAAAAAGAAGAAGGAGGAGCAGAAAAAAGAGGAGGAGGAGGAGAAGAAAAAGAAGAAGGAGGAGGAGAAGAAAAAGGAGGAGAGGAAAATGAAGAAGAAGAAGAAGAAGAAGGAGGAGGAGAAGAAGAAGAAGAAGGAGGAGGAGGAGAAGAAGAAAAGAAAGAGATGAAAATGAAGAAGAAAAAGGAGGAGGAGGAGGAGGAGAAGAAGAAAAAGAAGAAGAAGGAGGAGGAGGAGGAGGAGAAGAAAAAAAAGGAGGAGGATGAGAAGAAGAAGGAAAAGGAGGAGAAGAAGGAGGAGGAGAAGAAAATGAAGAAGAAGGAGGAGGAGAAGAAGAAGAAGAAGAAGGAGGAGGAGGAGAAAAAGGACAAGAAGGAAAAGGAGGAGAAGAAAATGAAGAAGAAGAAGGAGGAGAAGTGACTGAGTACATGTGCTCTCATAATAAAAGACAAACATTGTGATACACCAACGTCCACACCAACGTCCAAACCAAGGTCCACACTAACGTCCACACCACCGTCTACACCAACGTCCAAACCAAGGTCCACACCAACGTCCACACCAACGTCCACACTAACGTCTACACCAACATCCACACCAACATCTACACCAACATCTACACCAACATCCACACCAACATCTACACCAACGTCCACACCAACGTCCACACCACCGTCCACACCACCGTCCACACCAACGTCCACACCAACGTCCACACCAACGTCCACACCACCGTCCACACCAACGTCCACACCAACGTCCACACCAACATCCACACCAACGTCCACACCACCGTCCACACCAACGTCCACACCAACGTCCACACCACTAACATAAAAAAGTCCTTTGGAAAAATAGGTTTATTGATTCCAACATTTCCGGAAGTCCACAGTCCCCAGAAACAATAGTGAAAAACATACAGAGAGGTTGGGTGCTCAGAGCGATATAAAAACCAGCAGGTGCCGTGTGTGTAACAGTAAAGATAAAACCCTGTAAGAGTGAGGAGACACCAAACTTTGGCAAACACCGGACCCCGTGTGCAGGAACCGCCGCGTCCTGCCGGAGTCCTGCCTGAAATACTGCGGTACGGGGAACTGAAATGTCGCGACCGGAGACCGGGTCCTTGTAAGTACGTTAATGTGACGATTTCGTAACAGTGTCTTTATCAACATTTTTTGGTGTAAAACATACAAAATACAGCAACAGACTATATACGCATATATTAAAGTCCAGTACAGCGCAGGTGGAGGAAACGGGGGGGTCCTTCCAATCAGCCCTGGAGCTACCGGGACTTCACGGTTAGGCCTGCTGCGTCGGTCCGTCGCTTGCTTCGACATGCTGTAAGTGCATCCTGTGTTAATACTGGTCCGTGCGCTTGTACGATCACTACAAGCTGCCATCTCCACCAATAATATATTAATATATATAAACCTATATAATCATACATATAAACGCCTCCTCGGGTCTCTACACAGTTCTCCGGATTGGGATGCCCGTAGTCCATCATACAAAGTGAGCCTCCCTGTTCTCCAGGTCCTGCATACGCCGGGCTCGGAACCTCTGGTACACCGGCTTGGCCTGGTTTTGATTAAGCTCCTCGGGGCTGGAGCTGGGCGACTGAGGAGGCGAGAGAGGGCTGGCCTGGACCTCGGGTTCGTCCACTGAGACCTCCAGACCAAACTCCTCCTCCTCTTCTTCTTCTTCCTCCTCCTCCTCCTCCTCCTCTTCTTCTTCGTCTTCCTCCTCATCTTCATCTTCTGCGCTGTTGGCGGCGTTTACTTTCGTCCCGGCGTCCGCTAACATGTTAGCCTGGTTCCCTGGCGGCTTGTAGAACGTTCCAGGTGGAGGCTTCAGGGTCCTTGGAGGCCGGAAAGCAGTGGGGACCGGCCCGTGCTCGCTGTTGCCCTCTCTCCGTAGATTCTGGCCAGGCTGCACAGCCACAGCGTAGGCCATGTTAGCATTAAAAAAGGAGCTAGTGGTTTTAGCATGCTCGGAGAAGGAGTCCGACGGTGCGGAAGTCGAAAAAGGGACGTCTTGGCCTGCTTCGGTGTCGTCTGGCAGCTTGGCCACGATCATGGAAGTCCGAGAAGGAGCGTCGTAATGTTTGTACTGCTTATCCCAAGTCCTACGCAGCGTGTGCGTGTCGATGTAGGTGTTCCTGTAGTGGTTCCTGACCCTGGCCTTCGGCTTCTCCTCTTCAGACACCTCCTCGATGGCCGGGTCTCGATCTCTCGTCTCCGTCTGGTCGACGGAGTTCCGCGCGTTGCGTTCGTCCACTCGGTTCAGGAGGCGCTCGGCAGGCAGGCTGACGGGGCGGGAGCTCAGTTTGGGACGCGGCGGCCGCAGCTGCACCCTGCTAACGTGGTTCCGTCTACACAAGCCGGGTGAGCTCCGCACTTCTGGCACACTCGAAGACAGCACTCCGTTCAGGTTTTCCAAATCGGCATCTACAACTACATGAAAATTGAATAGATTAGCATGACTTCAATGAAAACTGATGCAACAACGGACGTTCTAGTCTTTTCTTGTTTATTATTAGCCATCAAAACAACAACTGTGTAAACAATCAACCAAATCTAGTGAATTTAGCGCACAAGCTACGAAGCTAACAGTAGCTGGCAAGTAAAAGAAACCTTCCCTGCCAGTTAACATTGTGCTAACTGCATCCCTAGATCATCACACTGCTCAGCCAAACCTAGCTGATTTAGCTCCCAAGCTAGGAAGCTAGCTGGCAAGTAACAGAAACCTTCCCTACCAGTTAGCATTGTGCTAATTGCATCCCTAGATCATCACACTGCTCAGCCAAACCTAGCTGATTTAGCTCCCAAGCTAGGAAGCTAGCTGGCAAGTAACAGAAACCTTCCCTACCAGTTAGCATTGTGCTAACTGCATTCCTAGATCACCACACTGCTCAGCCAAACCTAGCTGATTTAGCTCCCAAGCTATTAAGCTAGCTGGCAAGTAACAGAAACCTTCCCTACCAGTTAGCATTGTGCTAACTGCATTCCTAGATCACCACACTGCTCAGCCAAACCTAGCTGATTTAACTCCCAAGCTATTAAGCTAGCTGGCAAGTAAAAGAAACCTTCCCTACCAGTTAGCATTGTGCTAACTGCATCCCTAGATCACCACACTGCTCAGCCAAACCTAGCTGATTTAGCTTCCAAGCTATGAAGCTAGCTGGCAAGTAACAGAAACCTTCCCTACCTGTTAGCATTGTGCTAACTGCATCCCTAGATCACCACACTGCTCAGCCAAACCTAGCTGATTTAGCTCCCAAGCTATGAAGCTAGCTGGCAAGTAACAGAAACCTTCCCTACCTGTTAGCATTGTGCTAACTGCATCCCTAGATCACCACACTGCTCAGCCAAACCTAGCTGATTTAGCTTCCAAGCTATGAAGCTAGCTGGCAAGTAACAGAAACCTTCCCTACCAGTTAGCATTGTGCTAACCGCATCCCTAGATCACCACACTGCTCAGCCAAACCTAGCTGATTTAGCTCCCAAGCTATTAAGCTAGCTGGCAAGTAACAGAAACCTTCCCTACCAGTTAGCATTGTGCTAACTGCATCCCTAGATCATCAAACTGATCAGCCAAATGTAGTTGACTTAGCTCCCAAGCTATGAAGCTAGCTGGCAAGTAACAGAAACCTTCCCTACCAGTTAGCATTGTGCTAACCGCATTCCTAGATCATCAATCTGATCAGCCAAATGTAGTTGACTTAGCTCCCAAGCTATGAAGCTAGCTGGCAAGTAACAGAAACCTTCCCTACCCGTTAGCATTGTGCTAACTGCATCCCTAGATCACCACACTGCTCAGCCAAACCTAGCTGATTTAGCTCCCAAGCTAGGAAGCTAACGGTAGCTGACAAGTAACAGAAGCCTTCCCTACCAGTTAGCATTGTGCTAACCGCTTCCCTAAGTCCTTTCACTTGCCTCAAACCATGTTCCATAATATGAAGCACATATGCTAATATGCCCACTGACACTATATGAGTTCGTAGATGGCTAACGACAGTAATAGCTATACTGTTTAGAACCTATAATGGCATACAGGTTACGCTAACATGACATATTGCTAACTGACTTCCCATTACTTGCTAGCTGCATTAGCTTCCCTGCTGCACTGACCAGCAAGCATCCTATACTGGTTTAAACTTGTCTATGCTGGTTTAAGCTGGTATAGGGTTGGTCAGGTGATGGTTTAGCTGGTCACCCAGCTTGATAGGCCGCGTTCGGCTGGCGATCAAAGAACCCAAGAGATGTCTTTATTGATCACTGTTCATACTGACCAGCAGCAAAGTCCGTCTGATCGGGCCTCACTTTCACCTCCTTCACCTCTTCCAGGAGGTGGGTGGAGGGGATGACGGAGGAATGCCGTTTGTACATCTTAGCACTTTGGTGCTGCTGCAAGGACACAACAGAGTCTGTCAGTCTCTCTCAGAGAACCAGACACGGACAACAGAAAGACTAGGGCTGCACAACACAGATGCCCGGGACTCCATGCACGAGCCTTAGCCGTGTTCTCCTATATGTGCGTTTAGGTAAATGCATGGATAGGATCTAACCCTGGAGGTGAATATAGATGGGAAAGGAGAATGTTGAAGAATTCCTAAATGAAAGTGCCGGTCCAACTCTATTTTGTGCAGCCCTGCATATTCGTCAAAAGTCACTGACCTCTTTGACGTCCAATAGGGAACGGGAATGGCGGCTCAGCCGCTGCTCTTTCTCCTGCGGAGTGAAGCGGGACTTTATGGGGAAGGGGGAGCTCTCCCCCACGAGGGAGGCGGCCGGGAGAGGGCTCAGCGGAGTATCGAAGATCATCTCGTAATGTCTGATGAGCAGCTCCACGATCAGGGCCTGGTAGGGGTAGTCCACCAGAGAGGAGAGCGAGACGTCAGCGTCGGCCTGCCTCGGTTTGATCAGCGTGGGGCCAAAGATGATGCCCAGGTTGCTGGCGGTCATCTTGTTCTCCTCGGCCTTCTCCGTCACCCTGGAATAAAATTTTTTTTAAAAATCATGGAATTATGTTTATGGAATGATTGTGGAAGTTCACGGTCAGTTCTGGATTTATGATACGTAGTGGTTTGCCTGCGTTTCCGCCGTGTGCCGAGCCGTTACCTGTGCAGATGGCGTATGAGCAGCTGCAGGGTTTTGTAGTGAGGGGCCGGAAGCTGCCGCAGCAGGTCTTTGATTTTAAAGAGGACCCGATTTAGCTCCACGCTGACCTGCGGCGCATCGGAGGCCGGGCTGCCCCCGGATGTCTCAGCCTCGTCCACGATGATGCTCTGGCACTCCTTGGCGAGGCCGATGAAGTCGTTATAGTAGCGGAACAGGATGAGAGGTTCCGGAAGCTGTGAGAGAGGGAACAGATTATAAGTTAGCAGCTTTCCGGCGGCTACATTATCCATCCGCTGCATTTAGAGCAAGCAGGCTTCCGGGAAAGCTGCGGATGCATACCTGGCGCAGGTACAGCTTGAGGACGTTGCTGATGTCGTGAGGGTAGAGGTCGGAGAGCTCCACTAAGTCTTTGCCATTCTCGAAAGCCTGGCACAGTTTCTCCACGCGGGATTTGGCCCCGTTGACTCGGTAGATTCCCTGTAAAGCCAAGCAGAACTACGGGTGAGCATTAAGGCTGCTAGCTGGGTCCAGTATTCTGGAAGATATTCCGGATGGTACAGTGAACGCACCTTGATGTTGAGTGCCCTGTTCTCGATCTCCGAGGTGCACTTCTTGATGATGAAGGGAATTCCATCTGGGCTGTTTCTGGCCGCCTGGGCAAAGTCCACAGCAAACAGGTGCAGTTTACCCTGCAGCTTCTTATGCCCACACTGGATGGCCAGCGTCTCCAGACACTTCTTATGGCAGGCCAAAGAACACTGGAGAGGGGAGAACAACATGTTTAGGAGATTCCAAGGCTGCCCAAACAAGCGAAGCTAAAACATACTTCGCATTAAAACTGCGCCAAACAAAAAAAGATATGATCAGCTATATATATGATTAGCTATGAACCATATTTGTATATTGTCGCTGTCCAAAGAAAAACATGTATCTCCATTTTTGTTGATTTTTATTTTTATGTCTCATTTGATCACATGACCTGCTGGTTACACTGTGTGTGAATTTCATGAAGAATGGACAATCAGAAATGGCCCAAAAACGCTTGGAAATATGTCTGGTTCCATTGACTTCCATTCAAATTAAATGAGGTTTTTGGCCTCTCCTGTAAAGTTGCCATTTTGGAGATACCTGTTTTTCTTTGGACAGTGACGATATATACAGTATATATATATATATGTGATTAGCTAACCGCATAATGAACAATATTTGTATATATATGACGCTAATATGGCTAATATGATTAGCTATGAAGCATATGCGGCGTCATTATTACTATTATGATTATATGAATAGCTAACCACATACTCAATTATACTGGTATATGTGACACCAATACTGCTAATATGACTAGCTATGAACCATATTTGTATATATGACATCAGTAATGCCAATATGATTATATAATTAGCTATGAACCATATTTGTATATATGATGCCAACGTTTCTAATAGGATTAGCTAACCGCTTTTCGAACTATATTTATATATATATATATATATATATGATGTCAGTATTTCTAAGATGATTAGCTATGAACCATTTTTAAATATATGACTTTAATATTACTAATATGATTAGCTATGAGCCATATGTATATATGACGGCAGACATGCTAATATGATTAGCTAACTGCATATTAAACAATATTTGTCTATTTGATGTCAATATTGCTGTAATCAGCTATAAACCATATTGGTATATGATATCAACATTGCTAGTATGATTAGCTATGAATCATATTTGTAAATATATTAGCCAGTATTGCTAATGGATCATGGTTTAGGCCAAAGCCTTCCTGCAAAACTACAGTAAATGTGTCTCGATCGTAATGCATAATGCATTCATAACCATTTCCTGTACCAGCTTTCCTGTACCAGGGAGTTGTTAGAGACATCAGACGTCCGGTTACCATCACAACCACTGTAAACAATTCTGACTGAGTTTGACTTTGTCAGTTCCTCAACAACAGAGCATTTCACACGAGACCACTCTGAGTAACTCTGGAAGTTTACATCTCAACCTTTTAGTTCCACAGAAATCTAAAAACTGGTGGACTTCCCCTTTAATATTGACCTGCAGTGAAGTTCCTGCAGGGAACTCTTACCTCCTCGCACTCTGCGCCGTGAAACACCACCAGGCTGTCGCACTCTCTGCATTTGGACGGCGCCCGCAGCTTCCTCAGCTTGTGCGTCTGCGCCGCCTTCGACATCTGCGTGTTCCGGAACGGTCCGGGGGAGCTGGCCGTCTCCGTCACCATCTCGCTCAGCCCTGAAGAACACACAAGCCAACACGGTCTAACCAAGTCCTCAGCACGGGAAGATCTGAGCCTCTGAACACATGCACGACACACACGACCTGCTGCAGCTCCTAGTGGCCGATCAGCATGCTTCGAATTCTACACGTCCTGTGAGGCAACAGCCTCCAAAGGCCGTCATTGCTTCAGGACAGGATTTGAAGGCTTTGCTGCATTGTTGCAGCCTGACACAGTTTAAGCCTGAGCTGAGAAGTTAAACCTGCCTGCGCTGGAATATGCAGACTACTGCTGGAGTGCACGTCCGGAATGTTGTTAGGGATTAGAAGGAATCTTGCATCACTTATTTCTGAACATGTCATACAGTACACCCTGAAACGCTGAAATATGCCAGCTCTGGTTTAACCTCTGGTACGCTATGCTCGAACGCTCACCATTGTCTGAAGGTGAAGGGGGCTCTCTCTCGTCCAGGTCGTCCGCCGACGACATGGTTCCTGTGGAGGGGGTCCGGGGAAGCCTCCTCTTGAAGTCCCCTAGGGCAGGGCACAAAAGTCCTGCTATGAGCCTCATCTCTTCCACAGAGCATACAAAGCTTCTACGTCCTGCTTCTAGTGCTGCCTACATACAACTGAGTTCTGGACTGCCAGAGGAGGATCTCTCCTGCCTTTAAAGTGCCCCATCAGCAGTGAGCGCATGTCAGGGATCATGACCTGCTCCGGGGTCCCACCCGAGAGCCGTTCACACTTCTGATCGCTAATCAGTCTCTGCCTCGGTTCTCCTAACACTGCTGCTAATGACTGATGGGAGAGGCCTAATGCCACAGACAAGCCTCCTGTGCAATGAAGGTCTGGCCAAAGCAGCTGATTTCATTTCCTCCTTACCCAAAACGCAGTCGGTCAGCTAGGACAAGTTTGGTGTCTGAAAGGAATTAGCTTAGCATTCGAGCTAGGAGGCTAACGTTAGCATGGTGCCCAGCTGCATCTATCTACTTTGTTTGCTTGCCTCAAAATGTGCTTTGGTCCATCAATATGGATAATGCCATAACCTAAATAAGTCTATCAGTGATTAATAAGTAGCTTTACCGCATGTTAGGATCCACCCTGATAGCGAGATCATAGGGGACCACTGTTAGCCCACTAGCAGCAAAGCTAGCCATGGCCCATTGCCGTTGGCTTAGTGTTTTCTACATGGCCTGCCAGTGCTCAAGGAGATTATCCTACTGTCATTCATTCATTAATTCATTAATTCATCTTCTAAGCCGGCTCCTGGAGGTTGCTGGATCATTGGATGGAGCTCTCATTGGATGGAGACGGCAGAAAACACCATGGACAGGCTAACATCAAGCTAGCAGATGGATATACGCTCACTACCTGGGTAGGCATGCAGTTAGCACCATGCTAATTAG
This sequence comes from Prochilodus magdalenae, assembly GCA_024036415.1. NCBI lineage: Eukaryota > Metazoa > Chordata > Actinopteri > Characiformes > Prochilodontidae > Prochilodus > Prochilodus magdalenae. The sequence goes on along the minus strand of JAMWET010001942.1, from coordinate 82,216 downwards.
TGGTGTATAAGCTTTTAGGACTTGCTAGCTAGGTTAGCCTCATAGCTTTATAGAAGTTCTATACAGAGCGTGGTGACCTTTGCCATCCTGTGTTGGGGGGCATGGGGGGAGTCTGTCAATCTAGAATATGCTGGACAAGCCACTGACAAGCCACTGACACCATCAACCTGGCTCAGAGGATACTGGACGATCCACCCCTCCCACTAGTTTTTACTGAGTCCCACCCCCATGCCCCCAACAGCCACGACCGTGGACATTCAGCGAGCAGTGTCGCCTCCATGAGACATCCTGTTAGCAGACGGCAGCACCACACAGGACTGCATGTACACAGACCGTTGCCATGACTGTCCTTAGCACCACGTCATCAAAGACTGCAGTGGTGTCGTACCAGACTGTCATGGAGGACTCAGAATGGCAGCAGGTCATCTTCAGTGACGAGTCCCTCTTCGGACACCAAACATGTCTCAGCTGATCAGCTGCAGGTTAGGTTAAGGGGTAAACCTGGGCACGTGTAATGTGTCGGTGGCCTTTGACGTTCAGAGCTGGGTGTGATCTGAGTACGTGTGATGTGGATACTCAGAGGGACACGGCTGTGTAGATGTGATCAGCGTAAGGTGTCAAATCTAACATCTTAAAGGATTAAAATATTTTCAGGCCACTTCAAAGGGACGTGTTTTCCGACATGAACGGCTCCACAGTTAGCACCTAATCACCAGAGACAATGAGGCCAATGAGTACGACTCCACATTCACGGCGGAAAATTAATATAATATTCCTGAAACAAAGGACTGATTTCCCAAACCCAGATCAAGCCCAAGCCTGGCTCACAGGCAGTTTAGTCCAAGGCTTAGTCCATGGAACTGGGAAAGTGGCCCAGACTGCGCAGAGCGTCAGGAAAGGGCAGCCTAAATGCTTTGGAAACGGAGCAGCTGTAATGAGGTCTGCCAGTTCGGATGGGAGCCTACGACAGCAGGAAAGGGGCCTGGAGGCCTGGGCCTAGTGGATGTGATGTGTTCCAGAGCCTGTGCCTGTGTGTGGCGTGTGAGTGTTCCAGATGCCCCGTGGAGTAGTATTGTGTGTGTGAGTGACAGAGTGAGTGTGGGAGAGAATGCACAAGCTAGGTACTACTAGTAATTGCCTCCCATACATACCCACTAATATATTAACAACCATCAATAAAATAATATAATACCTCACGCCAACCAATAAATAATAATGTCCGATGTAGTGCAAGTGAGCGATGATGTGAATCTAGTTTTTTTTTTTTTGCGGGGAAAATGTAGGCGGGGCGACTGTAGGAGTATGTGTGTGTTTGTGGAGTGTGTGTGTGTGGGTACATGCTGTGTTGTCACCGTGTGGACTTCCCGAAGAGTGTGTGTGTGTTGTGATGTGTGTGTGGAGAGTGTGTGTGTGTGCTGTGTGCTGGAGTGCCATAGTGGTGTAGTGCTGTGCCTGTGAGTATTGTGTGGTGTTCTGTGGGAGGTGTGTGGTGCTGGAGTGGTTTTTGCGTTTGTGTAAGGAGAGTGTGTGTAAGTAGTGTGAGAGTGTGCTGCCTGTGAGTATATGCTGTCGTGTTAGCCGTATGAGTATATGACGTGTGTGCGTGATGTGTGTTGTGTGTGTTGGGGTGTGTGTGTGTGTGTGTGTGTTTGTGTGTGGAGTGTGTGTGTGTGTTGCGGTGCCCTGGTGGTGGAGGGTATGTTGTACTGGTACTCGGACTGGCGGTAAGGGCCAGAAGCTCATTGAGCGAGACTCACACTGACTGCACCCCTGCCGCTCTACCGACGTCACCCTGCACATCCCTCCACCCTGACTGCCTGCAGACCAGGGTTTAAACTGAGCCTGGATCCGCAGAGCTGTCTCACACATACACACACACACACACACACACACACATACATACACACACACACACACACACCCACACAGATAAACATATTACATCAGTGTTCACTCCTCATCCACATTCAGATTTACACTGGACACTATAATGGAGACAAGCGGAAGGCCCTTCAAGGCCAGGGCTAAGAACCTGTCTAGAGCTGGAGACAGGTAAACAGACAGACAGACAGACAGACAGACGGACAGACAGATAGGGAGACTGGTAGGTGTGCAGGTAGGGATTCAGGTAGGTGGACAGGGAGACAGGTAGGCGGACAGATAGGGAGACAGGTAGGCGGACAGATAGGGAGACAGGTAGGCGGACAGATAGGAAGACAGGTAGGCGGACAGATAGGGAGACAGGTAGACAGACAGATAGGGAGACAGACAGGAAGACAGGTAGGCGGACAGATAGGGAGACAGGTAGGTGGACAGATAGGGAGACAGGTAGGTGTGCAGATAGGGAGACAGGTAGGCGGACAGATAGGGAGACAGGTAGGCGGGCAGATAGGGAGACAGGTAGACAGACAGATAGGGAGAAAGACAGGAATACAGGTAGGCGGACAGATAGGGAGACAGGTAGGCGGACAGATAGGGAGAAAGACAGGAATACAGGTAGGCGGACAGATAGGGAGACAGGTAGGCGGACAGATAGGGAAACAGGTAGACAGACAGATAGGGAGACAGACAGGAAGACAGGTAGGCGGACAGATAGGGAGACAGGTAGACAGACAGATAGGGAGACAGGTAGGTGTGCAGATAGGGAGACAGGTAGGCGGACAGATAGGGAGACAGGTAGGCGGACAGATAGGGAGACAGGTAGGAGGACAGATAGGGAGACAGGTAGAAAGTTAGAGGACAAGCATGGAGGACAGATAGCGAGAGATAGCGTAGCCGACAAGATAGGGAGACAGGTAGGCGGACAGATAGGGAGACAGGTAGGCAGACAGATCGGGAGACAGGTAGGCCGACAGATAGGCAGACAGGTAGGCGGACAGATAGGGAGACAGGTAGGCGGACAGATAGGGAGACAGGTAGGCGGACAGATAGGGAGACAGGTAGGCGGACAGATAGGGATTCAGGTAGGTGTGCAGATAGGGAGACAGCGAGCAGGAAGCGGACAGAACGTAGGGCGACGAGACAGGACAGTATAGCGGTGACAGGTAGGCTGTGACAGATAGGGAGACAGGTAGGTGTGCAGATAGGGAGACAGGTAGGCGGACAGATAGGGAGACAGGTAGGCGGACAGATAGGGAGACAGGTAGGCGGACAGATAGGGAGACAGGTAGGCGGACAGATAGGAAGACAGATAGGTGGACAGACAAGGATTCAGGTAGGTGTGCAGATGGGGAGACAGGTAGGCGGACAGATAGGGAGACAGGTAGGCGGACAGATAGGGAGACAGGTAGGCGGACAGATAGGGAGACAGGTAGGCGGACAGATAGGGAGACAGGTAGGCGGACAGATAGGGAGACAGGTAGGCGGGCAGATAGGGATTCAGGTAGGTGTGCAGATAGGGAGACAGGTAGGCGGACAGATAGGGATTCAGGTAGGTGGACAGAGGGATTCAGGTAGGCGGACAGATAGGGATTCAGGTAGGTGTGCAGATAGGGAGACAGATAGGCGGACAGATAGGGAGACAGGTAGGCGGACAGATAGGGAGACAGGTAGGCGGACAGATAGGGAGACAGGTAGGCGGACAGATAGGGAGACAGGTAGGCGGACAGATAGGGAGACAGGTAGGCGGACAGATAGGGAGACAGGTAGGCGGACAGATAGGGAGACAGGTAGGCCGACAGATAGGGATTCAGGTAGGTGTGCAGATAGGGAGACAGGTAGGCGAACTCATCCTGAGGCGGAGCTACCCTGCTCAGACGCCTGTATGTAAACAGTGAAGGATGAAACAGAGCCCTCACAGGGCGAGTGATGAGTAAGTGAGTGGTGTGTCTAGGATTCAGCTATGGGATGTGGGTAACTGATAAGAGGGACGCGTGACCTGTAATCTGCGTTAAACTGCACCGCACACAGGGCCTGCAGCAGAGGACCACACCCCACACACCCCACCCCCTCCCTGTCAACCTTCCCTCTATCTACGTCCAGTTCACACGCTCTCACAGCCTCCATTGTCCGGCCTAAAGGCGCTAACGTAGCTGTTTCATCTCTCCCCAGAACACGTTTATCAGGCACAGGGCAGCAGATAGGATCTGAAGTCATTAGCTGAGGAACGGCTCGGGGTCAGCAGCAGAACGAGCGCAGGACTGAGGGCCTGATTCACTTACAGCATTCCACAGGAAGTCAGCCAAAGCCCTCTTTTGTTATGCGATCCAGAGTGGCGCTGTTGAGAAAGCGCTGTGTGGCCCTTTGAGGACGATAAACAGGAATGCGTGATGGTGCGGCACGCTTAACACAGGCTTTAATTACGTTACGCCCGCGAGGTGAGGAGAACCCATGTGTATTCAAACAACCTGAGTTAAACGATTTCCCCTCAGCTGGATCCACTTTGTGTGGTGAGGAGGTCCAGAGGCTCAGTCCGGGATGCACCGCTGATGCGCTAATGCACCTTCATTAACATTCGTGGTTGGGCTTTATTAGGACCGAACCCTGTGAATGATCTAGAGGTGTTCAGAGTGTTAGGAACACATCAGGCGTCCTTCCTCAAGAGGGTTAGGATCAGGAATTAGGGTCAGGAACATTTGAAGGTGGGTTTAATAGATGTATAGTGGCACACGGGTTGAAGTGTTAAGGTGGGATATGTTAATAAGATGCTCCGATATGAATGGTACTACGCTACTCAACATTTCGCATATTTGCATAATTAATCTACTCTGATTAACTCTTCTACTGACCTTCTGCTCCTCCACTCTTCACATTCTTATACAGTCATATGCAAAAGTTTTGGCTCCCCCTGTCGACTGACATGCCGTGTCAGTTAACGAATGGGAGTTGGAAGAGGTGGAAGGAAGGCGGTGCCAGAGATGGCAGGAGGAAGGTGAAAGCCATGAGAAACAGTGGGAGGAGAACGTCAGCCACGAGAGGCGGCAGGAGGACAACAAGCTGCGAGTGGTGTGAGGAGAGCACCGGTCACAAACCCCGCCTCCTGTTCCGCAGCAAGGCCACTGTATTACGCCTGACATTCGATCCCCATGGTTTAGTTGCAAAACGGGGCGGTTACAGCACTGCTTTATTAGCACTGCAGAGTTCTAGTTGGATTTTACTGTATTAAGTGCATTTTACAGTTTCAGGTGCATTTAATAATTTCGGTTGTATTTCACAATTTTGGTTGTGTTTCACAATTTTGGCTGCATTTTACAGTTTTGGTTGAGCTGCACAGTTTTGGTTGCATTTCACAATTTTGGTTGTATTTCACAATTTTGGCTGCATTTTACAGTTTTGGTTGAGCTGCACAGTTTTGGTTGCATTTCACAATTTTGCTTGTATTTTACAATTTGGGTTGCATTTCACAGTTTGGGCTGTATTTTACAATTTTGGTTGCATTTCACAGTTTTGGTTGAACTGCACGGTTTTGGTTGCATTTCACAATTTTGGTTGCATTTCACAATTTTGGTGGTATTTCACAATTTTGGTTGTATTTCACAATTTTGGCTGCATTTTACAGTTTTGGTTGAGCTGCGCAGTTTTGGTTGCATTTCACAATTTTGCTTGTATTTTACAATTTGGGTTGCATTTCACAGTTTGGGCTGTATTTTACAATTTTGGTTGCATTTCACAGTTTTGGTTGCATTTCACAATTTGGGTTGCATTTCACAGTGTGGGCTGCATTTTACAATTTTGGTTGCATTTCACAGTTTTGGTTGTATTTCACATTTTGGTTGCATTGTACAGTTTTGGTTGCATTTCACAATTTTGGCTGCATTTTTACAGTTTTGGTTGCATTTCACAATTTTGGCTGCATTTTACAGTTTTGGTTGAGCTGCACAATTTTGGTTGCATTTCACAATTTTGCTTGTATTTTACAATTTGGGTTGCATTTCACAGTTTTGGTTGCATTTCACAGTTTGGGCTGCATTTTAAAATTTTGGTTGCATTTCACAGTTGTAAATACGTCATAATCCAGGTTTTGATTGTATTGTACTCTCCATAAGCGTTAATGTTAAAAACGACCATATTGAATTTACCTTGGATGTCTGCACTGCTGTGGGAGCGTCTCTCGGCTATCTTCCCTGTGCGAGCGCTCACCGGACCCTCCACCTCGTCTGAGCTCAGAAAGTCTCCGGACACCACGGACACCTGTGACGAGAGGCTGGTGCTGGCGGACCTCTTATTGAGAGGAGACCTGCAGATAAGAGCAACAACAAACAACCTTTACCAGCCACCTCCGACATGTATACGGTAACCCCCCAGAGTGAGATGTCCTCCGTCTCCACACATTTACTGAACGACTGGAATTTTGTGGGAAGTATACAGGGCAGCCAATCAGGGCAGAGGCCTGTCATAGGTGGTCACTGGACATCCATTCCAGACACACTGGCATTCCAGACACATGAACGTGCCGGGAGTAAACAGCTATATGCCCATATGTCTATCCTTCGGGGTATGTAGAGGGTGATGGAGCCTATTCCAGTTCATTGGCCAGAAGGCAGGAGACAGCCTGGACAGCCCGGACACCTTCAGGAAATCGGAACACCCAGAGGAAGCCCACACAGAAGAACATCCGAACCACACATGGTGGGGTCCCAGGACACCCCTGTCCAGGAATCAAGCCCAGGCCCTTTCTGCTGTGAGGCAACTGTGCCACAGTGCTGCCCAAACGAAAACCAGGGAAAACAGATACGGGCCCTTTAAAGCCAATCGGATCATCGGATTGTCATGGCAACCAATGATCCCATCAAACCGCGTATCCAAGTCACCGCATGTGCCTCAAACCGAGCGGGGATGTTCGGATAGGCCTGACCGTGTGGCTTCTCACTGTAACCACTTCACAGTAGCCACATGTGAGTGTCGAATCCCACTGCTGTGTTTTGTTTCCCACGGGGTTGCCCACCCCCTCGAGCCCCCCACCCCCCAGGGGGGTCTTTTTGATCCACAAACAGTGGCGGGAGGAGGAAGCAGCTCTTTCTCTCTTCCACAGTATCTGTGTCCGCCTCTGAATCGCACTGCTGACTTTACAAGGCCCCCGAACAAAGGGGATTTCCAATGAATGTGTTAACGGGCCGATTTACGGGACGAGGGCCTCCGGTCAGCGCTGGATACGCAGCGGGTCAGCTGACTCTCCCAGTGCTCTGAGGTTAGTGGGTTAACTGGAAGTTAGCTGGGAGGGATGTCCAGCTGTGGAGGGGGGGCGGTGGCTGAGTCAGAGATCGGGAATCTGGAATGGGAAAGCTCTCTCTCTCTCTCTCTGTCTTTCTCTTTTCCCTCTTTTATTCTTTCTCATTCTCTCTCTCCCCTCTCTCCTCTTTCTCTCTCTCTCACCCTCTCTCATTCTCTCTCTCTCTCTTTCTTCCTCTCTCTCTCTCTCTCTGTCTGTCTCTAACTTCCTCTCTTTTTCTCCCTCTTTCATTCCATCTTATTCTCTCTCCCACTCTCTCTTTCTCTCTCTCATTCTCTCGTTGTCCCTCTCTTTATCCCTATCGTTCCTTCTTATTCTCTCTCTCCCCCAATCTTTTTCCCTCTTTCATTCTTTCTCATTCTCTCTCTCCCCTCTCTCTCCCCCTCTCTCATTCCCTCTCGTATTCCCTCTCTCTCTGTTTCTTCTTCTTCTCTCTGTCTCTTTCGTTCTCCATTTTCACTTTCTCTCTCTTTTCCTCTCTTTGTCTTTTTCTCTCTCTCACTTCCTCTCTCTCTTGTTCTCCATTTTCACTTTCTCTTTTATTTTCTCTCTCTCATTCCCTCTCATTCTCTCCCCCCTCTCTCTCTCTCTCCCTCTTTCATTCCTTTTCATTCTCTCTCTCCCCCCCTCTAACTCTTTCATTCCTTCTCATCTTCTCTCTCCCCCCCTCTGTCTCTCTCTATCTCTTGTTCTCCATATTCACTTTCTCTTTTATTCTCTCTCTCATTCCTTTTCATTCTCTCTCTATCGGTTTCATTCCTTCTCATTCTCCCTCTCTCTCCCCCCTCTCTCTCTCCCTCTTTCATTCCTTCTCATCCTCCCCCCCGCCCCCTCTCTCTGTCCCATTCTATCGTTCTCTACTCTCGTCATAGTCATTTCCTCAGTAAGGGGCCCTGTGGACTGACTTGTGTAATCTCCCTCCCTCCATCGGTGTTCCCCTCTCTCCCTCCCTCTATCCTTGCATGCTTCTCTTCTCCCTCCACTCCTCCACTCCTCTGACCTTTAAGTGTTCCTCATTATGCTTGACTGTGTTTAGGAACTAGCTCTGGAACCGGTACTAGACCAGCAGCTCTGGACTAGTGAGCTGCTGCCCGTGAGCCTTACCCTGCATTCTGCATCGCCGCTCCATCGAAGCAGAAGGACCCCACTCTGCTCCTGTCCGACGCCAGCCTGCTCACAAACTCAGTGTAGCGCTGCCCCGGCTCGTACAGCTTAGCGCTCTCGCACAACGTCTGGTTATTCACGGGTATGCTGACCACCTGAGCCTGCTGCATCTGGAACCAGTTCACCGTCACCTGAGCAACACATGGACACCTTGAGTACCTATACATTTCAAATGTGATGTCATAAAAGTGACACAGCCAATCAGAAGAGAGCTCATTTACATACATCACATCAATGTCATATTTGAACCATCCTGTACAGTTGAAACTACACATCTAAGCATTTCGCAGTTGGGCCAGATTTGGTGGATGCCTTCCCTGGCACAGTTCCGAGGAGAATTCCCTGTAGACTGGGATTTTCCCACTGCTGGTAGACCCGTATGACCGTACGCTGCTTCCATACACCTGCAGATTCAGCTACTTCCTCCACACTATGGTCTTTGGCCACGCCCACATGCAGTCCCTTCTTCCCACCTCCTCCCAATCTATGGATCCCGTCACTCACACCCCGCAGGGATTTATAGCCCCATCGTCCTCGTGTAGCGCCATCTGCAGGAGCCTGAAGGTACTACCACCTCAAACATGCGAGATGCCTCGTTTTGTTGTCCAGTGAGCCGTATGTTAGGGTCGTCTCTGGAGCTTACATGTTCTCCACCATGTCTCTCTCAAAGACTGCATGCCAGGTGAGTAGGCGATGCTAAAGTGCCCCCCTAGTTGTGAGTGTGCCTGCCCTGGGATGGACTGGCAGCGGCCTGCTGTCCGGGTTGTTTCCTGCAGAGCGCTGGGATGTGCTCCAGCAGCCCCTGCGCCCCAGGAGGATAAGCAGTGTACAGGATGAACGAATGAGTGAATGAATTTCCACTGTGACTGTGTTATCTGATGGACTGGGCCACTGTTGACTCTCCGTGTGTCAAATGTTGGGACGGCCGGTGCGAGATGAATCAGACGGCGGATTTTCCTCAGGACACGAGAGCGGCTAACTTACCGCTTTGAGTGTGAGGTCGCACTGGAAGACGAGTGTCCGGATCTGGGCCAGGATGTCGCTCTTGGCGTTTGCCAGGTCCACCCTCTTCACTCCCACATCTGTGATACAGTGCTTGTAGTGCTCTCTGGCTTCTTCTGCCTGTGGCACAGTCAGATATACACAGATATAACATCGATACAGCCGGTCGGGATTCCATACACGGAACGTGTCTGAAGCCTGGTAATGATGATCACGGAATACCGATTTGGTTGATCACTAGGTCATTATGTTATCATATGTGCTGATGAGGAATTTAACACATGTGATGGCTGGAAGTGTCCTGGACGAATTTTGGAACTGACCTCTGACCTTCCAAACAGCTCACCAGTTATCCTGATATCAACACTGTAGGAAATAAACTGTTGTTGTATTTTATATGGGATCTGCTATTATGAAATATACACACTTACTTGTATATATCACATATGAAGGACAACATTACTACACACAGCATATACATAAACTGAGCATAAGGGTTTTATATAAATATATACAGTATATATATATAAATATATACAATATATATAAATATATACAGTATATATATATATATATATATATATATATATATATATATATGAAACTTTAGGAAGATATTGTTGTATGTACGTATAATGTATAACTGTACATAATACATGTAAATTATTACATCATATAATGTATATGTATATATAATACATGTGGTATGTGTTATTGTTACATATAAATATTTAAATATATAATATATATATAGGATTTCATTATTATTAAATAGAGATATTTGCATATATATATATATATATATATATATATATATATATATATATATATATATATATATATATGCAAATATCTCTATTTAATAATAATGAAATCCTATATATATAGTATGTTTGATATATACTTAAATCAAACATACTATAATTTATAGGTAAGATACTATACATACTATAAAAAGGTAAGAAATGACACGTGGGACGTATGATTATTAGATTATTAGCTATTAATATTTTTATTATTGTCACGCTTACGGGTTTCCCGACCATCTCCCAGACTACTCTCCCTGATGATGTCATCGTCACATGCTCCAAAACACCCATTCACACTCCACCTCCGTGTTCAAGGTCCCCAGAGTACTGATCGCCCACCTTCATTTTCCCCCTGCTAGCTAACTCACACACACCCACATCCACTCTCCTGATCTCCCTCTGGATTCGTTCGCTAGTTCTCTCACTCTCTGGTTTTCGACTGTGACCTGCCTCTCCCTCGCTCTCTGCCTCGACCTGTTTACGATTGTGCTGTGCTAACACCACCTCGGCCTACCTGTAATATGGGTAACCTTGTAAGACGCGTAGGCGAAGTGCCATGAAGGTAAATGTATACATGTATGCCGTATGCGTGAAAGGTATAGGCACCTTCTGTAGCGCTTCATCCTCCAGTCTGCGTCTCTTCTCCAGCTGTTTTCCTCCAGCCCCCAGCTGTTCCTCCTCAGCTCGGCTGGTGGAGCTTCGAGCTCTCTCGTACTCCTCCTGCCTCTGATCCTTCAGCACCCGAGCTTTCTTCAGAGCACTCTCAGCCTCGTGCTGAATCAGTACACACAAAGATCCCTTCATTCATGTATTCATATGGTACACAGTGGTCAAGGTGACTCTGCACCTTCCTCAGACACAACCACAAGAAGCGGAGCATCTGCAGGCCCTTCGTTTACCTGGATACTCTCACCCACGCCAGGAAATCCATGGGTTTTGTGTGAATCCAGGATAAACTGAAGGTGATCCTCCTGCTTTGTGCAGTGTAGGCAGACACCTCTGACCTTCTGCCTTCAGTGATTACTACCAGATCACTGCAGTAATGACAGCAGCAGGTCTGCTATCTTTAAGAAAAGGGAGGAACCCTCTTAAACCCTGTGCTGACCCCTCGTTCCAGCCAAAACCAGCCCTCCATTTCCCAAAAACCTCCAGCGTTCCCAAAGCGCTCAGCACAGGCCTACAGTGGGTGTAAGAGGAAAGCCCATGCCTGCCGGGAGGAGGACATATAGTCTTTAGACTACAGGCCTTAGATCACGGAATAGGTTTCGGAACGTGTTTTGGATCACATTTTGGGATTTTGGATCAGGTTTGGTTTTGGGATTATGTTTTTTGTTAGAGATCATGTTTTCAATCATGTATTATGGATATGTTTTGGATTTTGGATCACATTTTGGATTTTGGTCATATTTTGGACTTTGGGTCATGTGGTGGGTTTGGGATTAAATGTAGTTTTGGACTTATGCTATGGATTTTGGATCATGTTTTGGGATCATGTTTATTTTTTGGGATCATGTTTTACATCATGTTTTGAGTTTTGGATCCTATTTTGGAGTTGGGATCAAATTTATGTTTGGCCTCATTCTACAAATTTTGGATCAGGTTTTTAGTTTTGGGATCATGTTGGATCAGGTTTTAGTTTTGGGATTGTGTTGGTCAGGTTTTTAGTTTTGGGATCATGTTGGATCAGGTTTTAGTTTTGGGATCGTGTTTGGTCAGGTTTTTAGTTTTGGGATCATGTTGGATCAGGTTTTAGTTTTGGGATCGTGTTGGATCAGGTTTTTAGTTTTGGGATCATGTTGGATCAGGTTTTAGTTTTGGGATCATGTTGGATCAGGTTTTAGTTTTGGGATCATGTTTTATCAGGTTTTAGTTTTGGGATCATGTTGGATCCGGTTTTAGTTTTGGGATCATGTTGGATCAGGTTTTAGTTTTGGGATCATGTTGGATCAGATTTTAGTTTTGGGATCATGTTGGATCAGGTTTTAGTTTTGGGATCATGTTTTATCATGTTTTAGTTTTGGGATCATGTTGGATCAGGTTTTTAGTTTTGGGACCATGTTGGATCAGGTTTTTAGTTTTGGGATCATGTTGGATCAGGTTTTAGTTTTGGGATCATGTTGGATCAGGTTTTAGTTTTGGGATCATGTTGGATCCGGTTTTTAGTTTTGGGATCATGTTGGATCAGGTTTTAGTTTTGGGATCGTGTTGGATCAGGTTTTTAGTTTTGGGATCATGTTGGATCAGGTTTTAGTTTTGGGATCATGTTGGATCAGGTTTTAGTTTTGGGATCATGTTGGATCTGGATTTTAGTTTTGGGATCATGTTGGATCAGGTTTTAGTTTTGGGATCATGTTGGATCAGGTTTTTAGTTTTGGGATCATGTTGGATCAGGTTTTGGGTTGTTTTGGATCAAGTTTTGGGATCATACTTTGTATTTTGGATCACATTTTGGACTTTGGGTCATGTGGTAGGTTTGGGATTAAATTCAGTTTTGGGCTCATGCTATGGATTTTGGATCATGTTTTGGTTTTGGATGCATGTTTTTTGATCAGGTTTTGATCAGATTTTAGATCATGTTAAGGGTTATGGATCACACTTTATATTTGGGTACCTGCTATGGATTGTGAAACATGGGGATTTGGATTATTTCATTGGTTTTGGATCTTGTCTAGGTTTTGGATTTGGTGTTTCTGGCAGCAGCGAGTCACAATATTGACTTTAAAATACGTATTATGCTGAAATAATTTGATAATAATTAAATTTTTTTTGATAAATTAAACCGATAGCGCCGGTTTGCTGTACTGTTGACTTTAGTACACCCCAAAAACATCAAGATACTAAACTCCACTCACCATTTTCTTCTGCTCCCTCTGCCACTGCTCCTTCATCTCCTTCCTCAGTTTGTCCAGCTCATTCTTCCGTGCCAGGAGCGGCTACAGCGAGAGAAACACAAACACCCATGTTCTTCCATCTACAGAGCAACACAAACACCCGAAATGACAGTCGTCAGCGGACGCCCAGCGTACCTGCATGAACTTATTGGCCTGCAGGGCGGAGGCTGTGTGCTGCAGGACCCTGCTGTGCTCTATGTCATTCTTGAAGGCGGTTATGTAGGTGTCCCGGAATGGCATGTGCTCCTGTTCAGTCACAACAAACACATGGTTATATACACAACACGGCCGAGCGCTCACTGCTCATCATTACAGGACGTGCAAAGGAATATCAGAGCTGATGCAACCATCAAAGATACCTTAACAACCACCCAGCAACAGCCATCTGAAATACCACAGCAACCACCTAGCAACAACCATCTGAGATACCTTAACAACCACCCAGCAACAGCCATCTGAAATACCACAGCAACCACCTAGCAACAACCATCTGAGATACCTTAACAACCACCCAGCAACAGCCATCTGAAATACCACAGCAACCACCTAGCAACAACCATCTGAGATACCTTAACAACCACCCAGCAACAGCCATCTGAAATACCACAGCAACCATCTAGCAACAACCATCTGAGATACCTTAACAACCACCCAGCAACAGCCATCTGAAATACCACAGCAACCATCTAGCAACAACCATCTGAGATACCTTAACAACCACCCAGCAACACCCATCTGAAATACCACAGCAACCACATAGCAACAACCATCTGAGATACCTTAACAACCACCCAGCAACACCCATCTGAAAAACTACAGCAACCACCTACAAACAACCTAGCAACTATCTGGGATATAACAGCAACCACCTACCAACAACCTGGAAACCATTAGAAGATACCTTAACAACCATCTAGCAACAACCTAGCAATCATCTGTAATACTACAGCAACTGCCTAGCAACAACCTAGCAACTATCTGGGATATAACAGCAACCGCTTACCAACAACCTAGAAACCATGTCAGATACCATAACAACCACCTAGCAACAACCCTAACAACCATCTAAAATACTACAGCAACTGCCTAACAACAACCTAGAAACCATGTGAGATACCATAACTACCACCTCAGAACAACCTTGCAGCCATCTGGAATACCACAGCAACCACCTATCTCCAGCCTAACAACCATCTGAAATACTACAGCAACCACCTAGCAACAACCTAGAAACCACGTGAGATACCATAACAACCACTTAGCAACAACCTTGCAGCCATCTGGGATCCCATAAAAGCCACCTAGCAACACCTTAGCAAACATTTGCGAAACCATAACATCACAACAATCTAACAACCATCTGAAATACCACAGCAACGGCCTAACAACAACCTAACAACCACCTGAAATACCACAGCAACGGCCTAACAACAACCTAACAACCACCTGAAATACCACAGCAACCGCCTAGCAACAACCTAGAAACCATCTGAAATACCACAGCAACCACCTATCTCCAGCCTAACAACCATGTGAAATACTACAGCAACCGCCTAGCAACAACCTAGAAACCATGTGAGATACCATAACAACCACTTAGCAACAACCTTGCAGCCATCTGGGATCCCATAAAAGCCACCTAGCAGCACCATAGCAAACATTTGAGAAACCATAACACCATAACAACCTAACAACCACCTGAAATACCACAGCAACCGCCTAGCAACACCTTAGCAACCACCCAGCACACTCAGGAAACACTCTTTCTAGTCCAAACAGAATCACTGGAAGTAAACGATAAATAATAACCCTGGTATTATCGCTGTGTTAATTACAACGGCTGCCTGAAATGCAGTCTGTGCAAAACTTATAGCACCTTTGACACCCACTGTGTTTCGATATATTAAATATTAAGTGTATAATGATCTGGTTAACCGTCTGGAATACAGTCCTCTATGTGCAGACTCTAACTGTTATCGCTCCTTCATCCTGAACTCGTTTCCTCTGTTTTGCTGGCTCCGTGCTACGAAGCCCCTCCGGTTATAGCCCCCCTGGTTAATTGTGTGGCGTTTGTTTATCTCCCAGCATAGACCCTCTAGAACAGCTCAGCTGCCTAAACCCGTCTGAAGCCAGAACCTCACCTGCTGACTTGCCAGGGTCACGGCGGATTCGGCCATTTTGGCGAGGCTTTTGGCGCACTCCAAATCTGGAAGAGAAAGTGTTGGTTACAAAACGTCCTGCGCATAATGGATGAGCGACGGGAGCCCGCGGGGGAGCGGGGGGTACAAGTGGAAAATAAACAGGGCAGGACGGTTATCTCCCAGCACACACACTGACTCCCTGTGTACACAGCCCAAAGCCCTGAGATCTGTCAAAAGAGCAACTGTTAGCGTGGAATGCAGGGAGCAGTTCCAGAGAGAGACAGGAGAGGCACACAGATCCAAACTGACCCACCGAGAGGCTCATTCATATCCATAATCATAAACACTGCTGGGCATGGGCTCATTAATCAGTGCAGTGATTCTGGACAGACTCAGAGAGACGGACACGCAGGATCGGCAGGAACGCACAACGCTTTCTCATCCCTGTGGCACACTACTGAGGATCACCACTGTCCAAAGAAAAGCATATCCAAAACGGCAACTTTACAGGAGAGGCCAAAAACTTGCTTCTCTTGAATGGAAGTCAATGGAACCAGACGTCTTTCCAAGAGGTTTAGGGACATTTCTGTTGATCCATTCTTCATGAAATTTCCACACAGTGTATACAGCAGCTCATGTGATCAAATGAGGCATAAAAGTAAAAATCGACAAATAATGGAGATCATTAGCATTTCATTAGCATGTTAGCATAACAGAGCTTACAGAGGACCTGCTCGCAGTGGTGGTGAAAGGTAACCAGACAGCCACCTCTTACTTCGCGTGAGCTCACTAAGTGTGCTCTGTTAGATCAGACAGATACTTAGATCAGACTGGATGGTGGTTCCTCACCCATGCTGAGACGCTTGTCCACCCAGTTGAGCAGCTCCTTGGTGTATTTGGACCAGGCTTTGGCGTACAGGAGTGCCGACTCCACCCCGCTGTCGCTCTGCAGCAGAATACCATCCAGCTCCTCCACCGGCACTGCCGCTGACGGACCTGAGGGAGCAGCAGGAACCCGGTTATAGAGTGGGGGGTATACAAACCGAATTCTTTAGCTCACTATGTATCCCTATTATCCTCACGAGATAAAGATTTAGCTTCCAGCTATGGAGCCCATTACCCAGACATGTTTGAAACATCTCTACAGCACACATGGACGGGCAGCGACCGACTCGCTAGCATGCATGGGTTCCCTCGCGCCTGAGCAAATCACCACTGACAGTCCTGGGAGTCTTCCATCAGCGAAAGCTGTGAAACAGTTAGCAGCAGCAGGAAACGGTGAAGCGGTAGAGATTCTCAAGTTGGCCTTTTCGATGATGTGGTGTGACGTGAGAGATGCGATTCGGCAGGCCCATAGATACAAGTACAACCCCGGTCAACCCAAGTTAGCATTAGCAGTTCAAGATGCCTTGCAAAGTAGGCGTGACCTCGTCTAAAAGACGAACACCATCTTGATGCAGTTAGCATGCTAGCTAACTCGCCTAAAGGCACAACAGTGAACATTATTATAATCAGATAACCAGATATCCATCACAGCGCAGTGCTGAACCACGAGCAAAACAACTGGTGGAGGTTGGTGTGGCGCAGCTGACCCGCCAGGGAGCTACCACCCCATGTGGAAGATTGGGGTTCAGGTCCCGGTCTGGGTGACTGTGCTGTGCTACACCAGTAAGAGTCCTTGGGCAAGACTCCTAACGCTACATTGGGCCATCTGTAATACGATCAGCCTTGTAGGTTGCTCCGGATAAGAGCCCCAGTAAGCTGGCTTGTGTGCAGCTGCATATAGCCAGGGCGCTAACAAGCCTTGTAGATGTTTGGCATCTCACTGAACTCAGTGTGTATAACAGTAACCAGAACTTGTCCTTCAGATTAATTTTATAATCCAGCATGTGGGGAAATCTAAAAGGCTTGGAGTAGCATTTTACTGGGGCATGCATGGGCCGGAGGTTAGGGAGCTTTGTGACCGGAGGATTCTGGACCGTCAGAACATACGCATCCATGTGCAGGGTGGCAATTACACTCATTGTCAAAGGAACAGCTG
>JAMWET010001942.1:55000-60000 GCA_024036415.1 Prochilodus magdalenae | reverse complement strand
GTTCGGTTCCATTGACTTCCATTAAAAGTGACGTGTGTTTTTACCTTCTCCTGTAAAGTTAGCATTTTGGAGGTACGAGGTTACGGCCAAATGCATTACGGACTGCTGTTGTTGTTTTGCTGGACCATATTGGAACATTGCTGTGAGGATTTGATTGAGTATTAATGAGGTGACATATATACATTGGAACATTGACCATTAGTAAGGTCAGGTACTGATGTTGGAACATTGCTGTGAGGATTTGATTGCGCATTAGCGAGGTCAGGTACTAATGTTGGAACATTGCTGTGAGAATTTGATTGAGCATTAGTGAGGTCAGGTACTGATGTTGGAACATTGCTGTGAGGATTTGATTAAGCATAAGTGAGGTTAGGTACTAATGTTGGACCATTGCTGTGAGGATTTGATTGAGCATTAGTGAGGTCAGGTACTGATGTTGGAACATTGCTGTGAGGATTTGATTAAGCATAAGTGAGGTTAGGTACTAATGTTGGAACATTGTTGTGAGAATTTGATTGAGCATTAGTGAGTTCAGGTACTAATGTTGGAACATTGCTGTGAGGATTTAATTGAGCATTAGCGAGGTCAGGTACTGATGTTAGAACATTGCTGTGAAGATTTGATTGAGTATTAGTGAGGTCAAGTACAGACGCTGGAACATTGCTGTGAAGATTTGATTGGGTATTAGTGAGGTCATGTACAGACGCTGGAACATTGCTGTGAAGATTTGATTGAGTATTAATGAGGTGACATATAGACATTGGAACACTGAGCATTAGTGAAGTCAGGTACTTATGTTGGAACATTGCTGTGAGGATTTGATTGAGTATTAATGAGGTCAGTTATAAGCATTAGAACATTGCTGTGACGACTAGACTGAGTATAAGTAAGGTCAGGTACTGATACTGGAACATTGCTGTGACAATTTGATTGAGTATTAGTGAGGTCATGTACTGATGTTGCATGACCAGCTTTGGATCATTCCAACTTGTCCCAAAAACCCAAAAGGACTAACCCCAGACTACGTAGGTCCACAGCTCCTCAGGTCCTCAGCCCAAAGCTGGGGGGCTCTATATCCCTCTAGCCGACACTTGGCGTTAGGCAAGGTGACCTTCAAGTCCCTCCGCTTGTTTCAATAAGCCATGAGTTAGAAACTGATCAACAAAATATCGGAAGGCTTATACACGTTCTAGAGAGCTAGGAGGAAAATCCATTCCACCAAGGTTCCTAGCCGAGTTCTACACCCCGATATGAACGTGTTCCATCATCTTCTAAACAGAAAGCAACCTTCTATGCACAGGAAACAAGACGCTTGGTCTGCAGACGTTACCACAGGCCTATTGAGAACAGGAATCGAATGTGGAGTCAGTCTCAGGAGGAACGTGTACACACCCTCCAAGATTTCCAGAAGCTCAGAATCTCCACTACTTACCAACCGTAACGCTTCCCATCCAGTTCAGTGACCACCAACGCTCGGTTCAGATCAGCAGTCCAGATAAGTGTCCGAAGTAGATCTGGTGCAGCTCCTTACTGCAGATTCAAGACCATGAAGCTCCTAAAGTCCAGTTCGGTTCCAGAAGTGGTGCGGCCGAAGGTTCGCAACAGCGCTTCAGGATTTCGAAGGTAGCTTCGGTGAACTCATAAAGAAATGCGGAGCGCGCGAATTCGTCCGTCGCTGAAGCTTCGGCTACCTTTGTTTGTGAAGCTATGGTTGGCAGTCACGTCTCCTTTCCAATAACCAGCCCCCCTCCCGCCTGCCCCCAACAGGACATCCTGAAGCTCACGAGAACACAATGGCAGCCTTCTCCAACCACTCACTCACAGTCCAACCGTGGAAATTACATCATCACGCAAAAATGGCATTGTTTTCCTTTTTTCTGCTCCTCATCTCTCTGGGAAACCGTACTAGAGTCCGGCCTGCTAATCAATCCGCTGGTCAGCCGCAGGAAACGGGCTGTCCAAACAGAGACGGATGGATCCCAATGTTTTCGGGGTCCATGTTGGGGTGAGAGGTAGAAGGTACTTCCAAGTTCAACACTGCAAAGTGCTGTAGGAAGTTCTCCCAGGGATCAGGTTCCCCTCGGCCGCTTTGAGGTGCCGACATTTCGACATTCCCCTTGTTTCACCATACGACCACTGGCTGTGCAGGGTTGGGCCATGCACCTGCTGTCCCAATCCAGCAGGACCTGCGGGCGGTCGGTCAATTTCCTCCACTGTGAGGGTCTAAAGGTCTGTGGATGATAACTCGGTTGCCAGACCTGATTATCGAACCTTGGCACCGTTTGCCTTCAGTTCTCTGCACTGCAAACTTCCGGGATACCCTTCCCTTACCTGCACCTCATTCCTCTCAACGTGTAGACTTCCTGTCGCACCTCTAGACACGTTATATCACCTCGGGTTCCACCGTTTAAGCCACTCTGGATGAAAACATCTGCTAGACGACTAGATGTAAACAGAAACGTCCTCCGCCTCTTCTGCCGGCCAGTCCCGAGAGATCCCACATCACCAGCACAGGAACTGCCCTCACTTCTGAAACTCAACACTTCCATCCCAGAGCATGAGAGTGCTTCGGCCTTTTGTGATAAAGCCAAAAAGAGCAAAGGGGAGAGAACGCCAGCGAAGGAGAGGGGAAAATTCCCACCCTGGCCCGCGTTCAAGAAAACATACGAGGTGGTTTATTTCCACAGAAGGCGGTGCTGTGTGCGGAGACGGTCGAGGGCGGGGTGTTGGGAGGTATGTCAACATCAGCAAAAACGCTCTAACATCCGAGATCCGGGTCCAGAACCCTAGGTACCGTCTCCACTCCTCTCAAGAACCACATGTGGGCGGGGGTCGACACGGCCTCCTACTCAACGGCTTGGCCTTCGGTCCTTCTTCAGAATCCTGGCCGCCAAGGTCAGCATCACATTCTTGCGGTGAGGTTCCTAAAATGGCCAGGTGTTTCCTAAGTTCTGTTCCAGGAGTGTCCTCTCTCTGACCACTCTAAAGTTTTCCATCCCCTGAAAAAACACATCTGAGTCATCGGGCCAGCGTTGCCATCAAGCTTCCATTTTAAGAAGAAGCTGGTTTAGCAGTTTCTGGTTCTTCTCACCATCCGAGTAGCCCCAAACACGTTTAGTGGTGTTGAGGTTCCGGAATCTGGGGTGGTCGGTCCATCGTTCTGAGAACACCAGTCTTTGTTGGAGGTGTGGGTCTCCCTTTCTCAGTGAGGAGTTCTTGAACCGCTACACCTCCTTTCAGACCTCCATAGTGTTGAGGTGTCTTCTCACAGTGGAAGATAGATGGACAGAAACACCTGTGGATGTCCTCAGATCTGATCAGGTGTTCCAGGTGGTTGTTAGGAGTCTCATTTTCTATGTAACCTGTAATCATTTCCCAAGTTCCAGTTTTGGAGACCCTTCTCTTTCCACCCAGTCTCCGTTTTACGTTCTCCTTCCTCACCATGTTGATTATCAGTGTGCAGCGCTGCTGGTATCGGCATGGTTCCAGCTCCGGTACGTTCGGTCTGATCAGAAATGGTGTCTGAATACAGTCTCACGATGGCTAAATGATAAACCCCCCCACAGCCCTCAGAGAAATCTAAATTAAATATATAGACATATATAATCACCATCACACACGTCAGTTAACAGCTCGATAGCCATGCAGGATATTACAGCAGCCCCCTAGCAACAACCCAGGATACCACAGCAACCACCTAGCAATGGCCTAGCAACAACTTAGGAGACCATAGTCACCACCTGAAATACCACCCACCTGTAAAAACCCTATACCACTTCTGATTTGATTAGCTAGCACAATGACTCTGCGTTTTCTGGAATACTGGAATAACTGTGGTCTCAGACTGGAAACACGGTGGTCTCAGATTGGAAACATGGTGGTCTCACATTGGAAATAAGGGGGTCTCACACTGGAAATAAGGGGGTCTCAAATTGGAAATAATAAGGTCTCAAACTGGAAACACAGTGGTCTCAGACTGGAAATAAGGGGGTCTCAGACTGGAAACACGGTGGTCTCAGACTGGAAACATGGTGGTCCCAGACTTCAAATAGGGTCTTGGACTGGAAATACAGTGGTCTCAGACTGGAAATACGGTGGTCTCAGACTGGAAATAAGGGGGTCTCAGACTGGAAATACAGTGGTCTCAGACTGGAAACACGGTGGTCTCAGACTGGAAACACAGTGGTCTCAGACTGGAAACACGGTGGTCTCAGACTGGAAACACGGTGGTCTCAGACTGGAAACACAGTGGTCTCAGACTGGAAACACGGTGGTCTCAGACTGGAAACACAGTGGTCTCAGACTGGAAACACAGTGGTCTCAGACTGGAAACACAGTGGTCTCAGACTGGAAACACAGTGGTCTCAGACTGGAAACAAAGTGGTCTCAGACTGGAAATAAGGGGGTCTCAAACTGGAAACACGGTGGTCTCAGACTGGAAACACGGTGGTCTCAGACTGGAAACACAGTGGTCTCAGACTGGAAATAATGGGGTCTCAGACTGGAAACACAGTGGTCTCAGACTGGAAACACAGTGGTCTCAGACTGGAAATAAGGGGGTCTCAAACTGGAAACACAGTGGTCTCAGACTGGAAATAATGGGGTCTCAGACTGGAAACACAGTGGTCTCAGACTGGAAACACAGTGGTCTCAGACTGGAAACACGGTGGTCTCAGACTGGAAATAAGGGGGTCTCAAACTGGAAACACAGTGGTCTCAGACTGAACATAAAGAAGTCACAGTCTGGAAATAAGGGGGTGGCAAAGCACTGTAGGTCATCCTAGCCCCCCACAGCTCTGGATTCTAATCTGGATCTACTCTAACCCGAGGGAGTGCACTTAACAGGCCCGGTGTGGTCATGTGCATTAGAGAGTGAGTCAGTCAGGCCTGTGGTCATAGCCTGTATGGTCCAGGCTGAACTTCAGCCCTCTGGTGGTAGGACTGGGAAATCCTCTGTCCTGAAGCTCGGCTATGACAGTGCTCTGAGCGTTCCCTTAATG
>JAMWET010001942.1:0-45000 GCA_024036415.1 Prochilodus magdalenae | reverse complement strand
AGTGTGATCCCTGGTGCGATGGTGAAGGTCTGTATTGTACGGGCGGAACTCCTCCATTCAGATGTCAGCGTTAGAGAGCTGAACCGGGCTCCCCGAGTCCGCGAGCGAGGGTGAATGGATGGGTGATGCGGGATTCCTGTGAGCTTTGTGGAGAAGTGATTGTCATTCAAAGTGTAATGTCTTCAGGACTAGGCTTTTTAATTGACCCTGACCAATTAAAGGCTTTGGCCTCAGGCTGCTGGCCACGACCTTTGACCCCTGACCCCTCATTACTTACTTATCTTTATAGCACGGTGTGAATGTGAACCTCTTTCTCTCTTTCTGTTTCTTTTCCTTTTCTCTCAAAATGAACATACCAGTGTTGCCCAACTGAACCGGAGCTGGTTCCAAATCCCGGTTTAACCCTCTGGTGTGAGGCTAGATTCCAGATTCCCAGTTTACAGAAAGGAAACCTTTAGCTGAAGCCAACAACAACATATCACTCTTCCTGGTGAGGACCGAGTCGGCCAGCACTGCTACATCAACAACAAGTGCAGAGGCGGCGCTAGAGTCTGTTGGGGCCCTGTGCAAACATTCACAGGGGTCCTTCCAACCAGCGTTCAACACCATTCTGAGATAAATAGTGTACATATGTATATTTAGGAGTTCACTTTAATATTGTTTTCAAAATGGAAAAAGAAAGAACCTAAAACTTTAGAATTATAAGAAGAAGAAGAGGAGAAGAAGACAAAAAGAAGAAGAAAAAGAAGAAGAAGAAGAAGAAGAAGAAGAGGAGAGGAGAAGAAGAAGAAGAAGAGAAGAAGAAGAGGAGAAGAAGAAGAAGAAGAAGCAAGAAGAGGAGAAGAAGAAGAGTAAAAGAAGAGGAGAAGTAGAGTTAAGGAAGAAGAGTAAAAAAAGAGGAGAAGAAGAGGAGAAGAAGAGTAAAAGAAGAGGAGAAGAAGAAGAGTAAAAGAATAGTAAAAGAAGAAGAAGAGAAGAAGAAGAAGAACAGGAGAAGAGGAGAAGAGAAGAAGAAGAAGAGGAAGAGAAGAAGAGGAGAAGATGAAGAGCAAAAGAAGAGGAAGAGGAGAAGAAGAAGAAGAGAAGAAGAAGAGGAGAAGAGGAAGAGAAGAAGAGGAGAAGAAGAAGAGGAAGAGGAGAAGAAGAAGAGGAGAAGAGGAAGAGGAAGAGGAGAAGAAGAAGAAGAGGAGAAGAAGAGACAAAGACGAAGACGAAGACGAAGACGAAGACGAAGAGGAAGAGGAAAAGAAGAAGAAGAAGAAGAAGAAGAAGAAGAAGAGGAGAAGAAGAAGAGGAGAAGAAGAAGAGGAGAAGACGAAGACGAAGACGAAGACGAAGAGGAAGAGGAAAAGAAGAAGAAGAAGAAGAAGAAGAAGAAGAGGAGAAGAAGAAGAGGAGAAGAGGAAGAGAAGAAGAAGAAGAAGAAAAGGAAAAGAAGAGGAGAAGAAGAAGAGACGAAGATGGAGAAGAAGAGAAGAAGAGGAGAAGAAGAAGAGGAGAAGAGGAAGAGAAGAAGAAGAAGAAGAAAAGTAAAAGAAGAGGAGAAGAAGAAGAGACGAAGATGGAGAAGAAGAGAAGAAGAAGAGGAGAAGAAGAGGAGAAGAAGAAGAAGAGGAGAAGAAGAGGAGAAGAGGAGAAGGAGAAGAAGAAGAAGAAGAAGAAGAAGAAAAGGAAAGAAGAGGAGAAGAAGAGGAGGAGAAGAAGAGGAGAAGAAGAGGAGAAGAGGAAGAGATTCATTGAACTGGGTTCCAGGCCTGCTGGAGCTGATACCCCCCTGCAGATCAGAGCACCGCTACATCCCCCCCGTTAAGCGGGCCTGAGCCCTACAGACCTGGAGAACAGTTCATTAGCACGCCTATGCAGCGGCCCAGGACGCCCCAGAGGGGAGCTTCAGCTCGTGGTCTAAACCCTGCGGATAGACAGACACAATGAGCCTGAGGCCTCTTCCCACCAGGCCCAGGGGCCAAACACCCTCTCTCTCAGCAGCAGGGCCATTAGGGAGCCCCCGGCCCTTATGGGGCGATGATGGGAAACCCTGTTTAAACAGGCGGGGGCTTTCAGCGGCACGAGAAAAACCTGCCTGAAGGACAGAACCTCTCCTTTGTCCCCGACGGCCATTCGCAAACAGCAGGGCTGTCTTCACTGGGGCCCCACGGCTTCCAACGTTTATAGGACAATAAATCTGGAAAACAGCTTTCTAATGTCCATAGAGAGGGAGAAACAGAGGGAGTGGGACATGGAGGAGAAAATGGGGGAGGGGGAGGTGAGCTATACCACAGGCTTGACCAGTAACAGCACTACACTGTTTACAATGTGAAATTCATTAGTGCTATAATATCAGACATATTATAATAAAATATATACCATTACATAAATGTATATTTTAATAAATATAATAAATATTTTATATATATTTTAAAAATAAATAGCAATCAATAATAATAATAATAATAATAGTGATAACAATGATAATAATAATAACAATAATAATAATAATAATAATAATAATAATAATAATAACCATAATGATAACAATAACAATAATAATAATAATAATAATAATAATAGTGATAACAATAATAATAATAATAATAATGATGATGATAAAAATAACAACCATGATAATAATAATAATAATAATAATAATAACAACAACCATCATGATATTACTATTATTATTATTATTATTATTATTATTATCATGATGGTTGTTGTTATTATTATTATTATTATTATTATTAACAACAACAACAACAACAACAACAATAATAATAACAATAATAACAATAATAATAATAATAGTGATAACAATACTAATAATAATAATAATAATAATAATAACAATAATAATAATAATAATAATAATAATAATAATGATGATGTTGATGATAATAATAAAAATAATAATAACAATAATGATAACAATAATAATAATAATAATAATAATAATAATAAACTAGGAATACATTATTATTAATGATTAAAACCCATAACATATAATACAGAATAATATAAAGTTTATTTTGTTTAAAATATTTTGTTTTAAAAATGTATAATCAATTAAAATAAATTAATTAAATTAAAAATGTAAAAAATTAACACATTATTTTAAATTTTTTAAAAGGTTAGACTTTTTTAAGTAGCCGGGTTTTAGCCACAGGTAGGCCTGTGCAGGTGTGGGCCTCCCCAGAGAGATTATTAATGAGATATTAATATTTATTAAACTGCATTTTTAATAAAATGACATTTGGTGTGTTTTCTGAGGGGCCTGTTTCTGCATTATGGCCAAGTGAATCCTTACATGCTCCACCTTGAGCTCCACCTTAAGTTAATCCACCACTGCCTCAAGCATTAGGAACATGCCAGTGTCTGAATGAACGGTTCCAGCTATGGCCATAAAGGTACCTGGGGAAGCATCCTCATCATCATTCTCATCCTCATCATCCTCATCATCATCCTCATCATCATCCTCATCATCCTCATCACTGATTTTACCATATATTATTTATAACCAGCTGGACTCAGACATGTAAGACAAATCTCAAGCCGCTTGAGATGCTATCCAGCTCTGGAAATAAATCAGAGACTCCAGGTTCTTCTTAAACCAGCATCTCCACATGTACAGCAGGTTCTCAGTGAGGAACCGAAGGTTGGGTTCTAGCTTTACTGGCAGATACAGTGAGCGTCTGGTTCATAAGAACAAGGTCCAGCAGCAAACACACAGGACAACAAAGCTACAGCCTGGCAGAGGGCCAAACCCCCTCTCTACTGACCGTGATGAGCGCCACCTCATTCCAATGTCCCTTAACCACTGTAAGATGACCTCAGGTGACCTACAGAGAGACTGGCGAGCGGTGGCTGGGGTGAAACGCACAGCGAGCATGGTTCTAAAAACAGGCTTCTGGAGGTCATTAGTGATTTTCTAAATACACAGATCTAATACAATATCTGATCTGGAGTTTGGGAGACATGCTTCCAGTAGTGTAGAGAATCACACAGAACCAGCACAAACCCAGAACCTGTACACCTAGAGACACTGATCAGTTACAGATTCAACCTGCCCTGGTACTGCGGGTGAGAATTAGCCAGTGGGCTAGCCGACTGTGAGCATGTGGGTGTGACGTCATCAGGCTGTGCACGCTGGGAAGTGGAGTCCGGAGGATCAGAGTCAGGCAGACCCACGGAAGTGACATGACGTTGGTCAGTCGTGGGCTGGGGGTCAGGGAACCGGCCTGGTTGAAGTGCCCTTGAGCAAGGCACCTAACCCCCAACTGCTCCCGGGGCACCGTGGGTAGGGCTGCCCACAGGTCCGGGGAAGTGTGCTCACTGCCTACTAGTGTGTGTGTGTGGGTGCGTCACTTCACAGAAGACAAATTCCTCAGTGTGCGGCACAAAATGGCCATAAGCTCTCTACTCAGAGAACCATTCATCTTGGTGCTGACCACGGGGCCTCCACACACGGATTCGTTGGGCGTCTCCACCAAGACTACGCGGGACTCGTCACTGAAGATGACCCGCTGCCATTCTGAGTCGCTCCATGACAGTCTGGTACGACACCACTGCAGTCTTTGGTGACGGTGACGTGGTGTTAAGGACAGTCGTGGTAACGGTCTGTGTGCATGTAGTCCTGCGTGGTGCAGCCGTCTGCCGATGGTGCTGCACTAACAGGATGACTCATGGAGGACACCGCATGCTGTAAGGCAGGTGGTGCTAATCCGAGGCCAGTAAGCGCCCATTGCTCAGCAGCCTCTTCACGTTTAGGCAGCTCGTCTGTGATAAGCGTCTGGTTTCCCGCTGGAATCTCAGCAGCACCGGACTCTTGTCACGGCTAACGCAGCACCAGAGTCCCCTCCCTTAAACGCTCCGACATATGTCCAGCGGACCGAGAGGCAGCAGGACTGGCGTTCCTTCCCCCGTGAGCTGGCCTCCGCTCAGTCATGCATGGCGAACAGTGGGAACGGCGGGTCAGTAACGCTTCAGAAACAGAAGCAGCCGGCGGGAAAACGCTCAGCCAGTCACGACCAGGCCTCAGATCAAAAGCTCACGGCGGCCAGCACCTCCGTCATCACCTCCGTCCATACCCTCCATAGGAGATTCGGGCAGAATGCACTGGAGCTCTTTAGACGCTCAGAAGGAGGAGGGAGTTATTAACCCCTCGGCTCCCACGCTTGGTACGCTCCGAAGCTCTTAAGGCTGGAGATAAGTATCTACAGTCAGCGCTGGTGACCCGCAACTCTGGCTCATAATTATTCCCTGGTTCTGCTTTAGTGTTTTTGCTGCTCCAGACTAAACAGGACATTGGAAGCTGGAAAAAGGAATTCCATATGTTGTAAATGAGATTGTAACACACATTAACATACTCTAGCATGGAGGCATGGGAGCGCGGGAGGCGTGGGAGCACGGGAGGCGACATGCAAAGGCCCTCGGAGGTGCCGCATGCCCAGCAGGAGAGACACTTGTCGGAAAGTTGTTCCGGTTAGCCTACAGCGTGCAGACTCTGGGCTAGTTGGATGAGTCTCTACCATTAAGATTTAAAACCTTCCGAACTAAATAAAAGTGGGAGGCTCATTAGAATACTAATAATACCTGATTAGCTCCGCCCACAACTTCAAAGCAACCCTAGCAGAGGAGCTACCATTATATAAAAGCTAAAAGCTAAGCGCTCATCACAGCAACTGGTTGGTTATGGAGAGCTGGATCATTCACTTTCTCTGGTTGTTTAGCACTAGCTAATGCTAACAGCTGAAATAATACATTACCAGAATTCCAGAAAGGCAGGTCGTTTGGGTTTAGCACTACGCTACCAGCAGAGGTGATGTTAACAGAGATGGAATGTTCTAGATAGGCACTTAGCACTAAGCTAAAAGTAGCAGCTATGGTATTACTATATATTAACAGAGATGGAATGTTCCAGAAAGTTATTGGTGTTTAGCACTAGCTATTGCTAACACATAAGATAATATATTAAGGGTGATGCAAAGTTCTAGAAAGTCCTTGGCATTTAGTACTAGCTAATAACAGCTAAAGTAATATATAAATTGTGATGTAATGTTCTAGATAGTCTGTGGCATTTAGCACTAGCTAATGCTAACATCTGAGGTATCATTAATAGAGATATAATGTTCTAGAAAGTCCTTGGTGTTTTGCACTAGCTAAAAGTAACAGCTGAGGTAATAACATATTAATAAAGTTTGTGATGTTCTAGATAGCTCTGTTTTTTTGCGCTAGCTAAAAGTAACAGCTGAGGTAATAACATTAATAGGGATGTAATGTTCTAGATAGTTCTGTGTTTTTTGTGCTAGCTAAAAGTAACAGCTGAGGTAATAACATATTAATAGTTTGTGATGTTCTAGATAGTTCTCTGTGTTTGTTGCGCTAGCTAAAAGTAACAGCTGAGGTAATAACATATTAATAGTTTGTGATGTTCTAGATAGTTCTCTGTTTGTTGCGCTAGCTAAAAGTAACAGCTGAGATAATAACATTAATAAAGTTTGTGATGTTCTAGATAGTTCTCTGTGTTTTTTGTGCTAGCTAAATGTAACAGCTGAGGTAATGTATTAACATAGATATAATGTTCTAGATAGTTTTTGGTGTTTATTACTAGGTAACACTAACAGCCGAAGTAACATACAGTACTAACGAAGATGTAATGTTCTAGATAGTGTTTATTGGTGCTGCAGGATCCGTTAACGCTGTTTGTTTGTTAGATAACGTTTGTAAGGTGAACTTCTGGTCAGCAGGTAATTAAAGGCGAGAGTGAAATGAGAGAATGTGTACTGGCGTCAGGACACACCCCCAATGGAGGAGGGGGCGGAGTCAGCAGTGGGTCATTTTCATTTAAAGGAACAGACACTCAAACCGGCTGGGTATGTGGCCTCTGAAGGAGACTCCACTAAAATTACAGATACCTGAATTTCTATACGCCACAGAAATCATTAGCGTCCTCACTGATCACATGATGAGCTCACAGACACCACCTCCAGCTCCGCCACTCTTCAGCCGCACGCTAGAGCAGCGCTGATTGCCAAGTGGCACAAGCATCCCGAATATGAATGTGGTCTGACCGGGAAACAGCCTCGGAGTGTCATAGCTACCATTACCGGCATGTGCTGAAAGAACTCATTAGGCTAATTATCCTCATTCAGGGCCTTAATGCCGTCTATGCAGAGTTAAAGAACAAGAACCACAAAAGGAATGTCTGAGAGCCCAAAACAATGACGGCCTCTCAATCAGGAGCTCTCTGGGCTGTAAGCGTTTGGGGCTTGTATTCCGTATTCCCATGAAAATATTCCGCAATCCCCTTCGCTGGCCAAGAACGTGTCTGCGCTCAGATATTCCCCTCTAGACTCTTTTGGATGTAAATTAGATGCTTAGCATGGAGTCAAGAATGCGCTTTTCTCTCTCCTTCCACCACCAAGCTGTCCATCATACAGAGAGAGAGAGAGAGAGAGAGAGAGAGGGAGAGAGATAGAGAGAGGGAGAGAGATAGAGGGAGGGGAAGAGAGAGAGAGCGAGAGAGAGAGGGAGAGAGAGAGAGAGAGAGAGAGGGGGGGGGGGAGGGAGAAAGAGAGGAAGAGAGAGAGAGAGAGAGAGAGAGAGAGAGAGAGAGAGGGTTGCACTGGGCCTGAGTGTTCCAGTTATGCCTAGATGAAGAGGTTGAAAACCTCCCACAGAGCGCAGCACCTTCCACATCAATCCCTCTTCAGTGACGCCCACTACAGAGAAGTGGCCCTTATTCATCAGGTCAGTCTAATCAGAGGGGGAGATGACTGCACCAGGGCTATTACAGCTCACCAGGCCAACACTAAAACCAGCAGTGAAAGAGTGTGATCCTTATCCCAATCACAAAAAACTAGATCAGTACTCTCCACCGCAAAACTATACTCTCCACCGCAAAACTATACTCTCTACCGCAAAACTATACTCTCCACCGCAAAACCATACTCTCTACCGCAAAACTATACTCTCCACCGCAAAACTATACTCTCCACCGCAAAACTATACTCTCTACCGCAAAACTATACTCTCCACCACAAAACTATACTCTCCACCACAAAACTATACTCTCCACCGCAAAACTATACTCTCCACCGCAAAACTATACTCTCTACCGCAAAACTATACTCTCCACCGCAAAACTATACTCTCTACCGCAAAACTATACTCTCTACCGCAAACTATACTCTCCACCGCAAACCATACTCTCCACCGCAAAACTTTACTCTCCACCGCGAAACTACTCTCCACCGCAAAACTATACTCTCCACTACAAAACTATACTCTCCACCGCAAAACTATACTTTCCACCGCAAAACCATACTCTCCACCGCAAAACCATACTCTCCACCGCAAAACTATACTCTCCACCGCAAAACCATACTCTCCACTACAAAACTATACTCTCCACCACAAAATTATACTCTCCACCGCAAACTATACTCTCCACCACAAAACCATACTCTCCACCGCAAAACTATACTGTCCACCGCAAAACCATACTCTCCACCGCAAAACTATACTCTCCACCACAAATCTATACTCTGCACCGCAAAACTATACTATCCATCGCAAAGCTCTACTCTCCACCACAAAACTATACTCTCCACCGCAAAACTATACTCTCCACCGCAAACCATACTCCCCACCGCAAAACTATACTCTCTTCCGCAAAACTATACTCTCCACCGCAAAACTATACTCTCCACCGCAAACCATACTCCCCACCGCAAAACTATACTCTCTACCGCAAAACTATACTCTCCACCGCAAAACTATACTCTCCACCACAAAACTATACTCTCCACCACAAA
This sequence comes from Prochilodus magdalenae, assembly GCA_024036415.1. Classification (NCBI taxonomy): domain Eukaryota; kingdom Metazoa; phylum Chordata; class Actinopteri; order Characiformes; family Prochilodontidae; genus Prochilodus; species Prochilodus magdalenae. Next base: position 36,190 of record JAMWET010001942.1, on the reverse strand, counting down.
ACTATACTCTCCACTACAAAACTATACTCTCTACCGCAAAACTATACTCTCCACCACAAAACTATACTCTCCACCGCAAAACCATACTCTCCACCGCAAAACCATACTCTCCACCGCAAAACTATACTCTCCACCGCAAAACCATACTCTCCATTACAAAACTATACTCTCCACCACAAAATTATACTCTCCACCGCAAACTATACTCTCCACCACAAAACCATACTCTCCACCGCAAAACTATACTGTCCACCGCAAAACTTTACTGTCCACCGCAAAACTTTACTCTCCACCGCAAAACTATACTCTCCACTACAAAACTATACTCTCCACCGCAAAACTATACTTTCCACCGCAAAACCATACTCTCCACCGCAAAACCATACTCTCCACCGCAAAACTATACTCTCCACCGCAAAACCATACTCTCCACTACAAAACTATACTCTCCACCACAAAATTATACTCTCCACCGCAAACTATACTCTCCACCACAAAACCATACTCTCCACCGCAAAACTATACTGTCCACCGCAAAACCATACTCTCCACCGCAAAACTATGCTCTCCACCACAAATCTATACTCTGCACCGCAAAACTATACTATCCATCGCAAAGCTCTACTCTCCACCACAAAACTATACTCTCCACCGCAAAACTATACTCTCCACCGCAAACCATACTCCCCACCGCAAAACTATACTCTCTTCCGCAAAACTATACTCTCCACCGCAAAACTATACTCTCCACCGCAAACCATACTCCCCACCGCAAAACTATACTCTCTACCGCAAAACTATACTCTCCACCGCAAAACTATACTCTCCACCGCAAAACTATAATCTCCACCACAAAACTATACTCTCCACTACAAAACTATACTCTCTACCGCAAAACTATACTCTCCACCACAAAACTATACTCTCCACCGCAAAACCATACTCTCCACCGCAAAACCATACTCTCCACCGCAAAACTATACTCTCCACCGCAAAACCATACTCTCCACTACAAAACTATACTCTCCACCACAAAATTATACTCTCCACCGCAAACTATACTCTCCACCACAAAACCATACTCTCCACCGCAAAACTATACTGTCCACCGCAAAACCATACTCTCCACCGCAAAACTATGCTCTCCACCACAAATCTATACTCTGCACCGCAAAACTATACTATCCATCGCAAAGCTCTACTCTCCACCACAAAACTATACTCTCCACCGCAAACCATACTCCCCACCGCAAAACTATACTCTCTACCGCAAAACTATACTCTCCACCGCAAAACTATACTCTCCACCGCAAAACTATACTCCCCACCGCAAAACTATACTCTCCACCGCAAAACTATACTCTCCACAGCAAAACTATACTCTCAACCACAAAACTATACTCTCCATCACAAAACTATACTCTCCACCGCAAAACTATACTCTCCACCGCAAACCATACTCCCCACCGCAAAACTATACTCTCCACCGCAAAACTATACTCTCCACCGCAAAACTATACTCTCCACCGCAAACCATACTCCCCACCGCAAAACTATACTCTCCACCGCAAAACTATACTCTCCACCGCAAAACTATACTCTCCACCGCAAAACTATACTCTCCACCGCAAAACCGTACTCTCTACCACAAAGAGTCGAGCCTGTTTATGTTATTCTACTCTTATCAAATATGAACACAGCATTAATCATAACCCTATAAGCTAAAACTACTACTGCAGTTACAGAACGGCACCACTTTATTTATGAATGAGAAACTATAACTACCTCTTTATCTTTATCTTATCCCCTTTTCTTTCTTTTACTTTCCCTCTGTTTCTTTCTCTCGAACTTTCTTTATTTCTGCCTTACTTTTCTTTCTGCTTTTCCTTTATTTTTCTTCCCTTGTTCTTTCTGTCAGTTTTCTTTTATGTTCCTAATTCCTGTCTTGGTTTTCCCTTTATCCGCCTTATTTGTCTTTTTCTATTTATTTATTAGTTTATTCATTCATTTAATTACAATCATTCTTTTTTATTGCTTTCCTTCCTTGTTTCTTTTTTATTATCATTTCCGTTTTTTCTTTCTTCCTTTCTTTTTGTTTGCAAATCTATTTTTAATACATGAATAACTCTGATGAGGATCATTAGTCAAATAACGAATGTAAACACACTAACATTTAGCCTGTGTGCTTGTGCACTGCCACTCTGCATGTGAGGTTTGAGGAGATTAGTCCATACTCACCGTCACTGTGGGGCTACAGCGCGGGTGGCGGGTTAAACCTGGACCTTCCTAGACGGCTCTAATCCCGTGTTTGGGGTGACGCGCAGAGGGACGTCCCTAATCTAATCCTGCGGATAAAATTTGCCATCTTGGTTTCAAATCCTAATCGGAGGGGGGTGAGGAGGGGTGGCAGGGGGTTTGAGGCGAGGGTGGGGGTTTGGGACAAGGTGGGGGTTCTAGGGTTGGTAGACCCCAGAATGTAGGTTAATCTGCTGACCATATTTACCCTCTCGGTTACAAAGGGCTCACCTAACGGGCTGCATAGAGGCAGCTGGAACCTGCAGTGGACAGTGTTACTGTAATACTAGCAAAGTCCACTTCCACTTTAATATGTGCACCCAGTTGTAAACACAGCAGCTTACCAGACGGCCAGAAGTCCTGTGATACTGACAAAGCAGCTCCTGAAAGGCATTTAAATAATACACCAGGAAATGAATGCCGCAACCAGCCAGTAAACCCCATTCCAAGCTGTTTCCTTACAGGGCCTAAAGAATGGCTTCTGTCAGTGGACAGAGAACCGGAGCCGGTCTGACCGAGCAGGGCTTCTTAGCCAGCTCATTTTAAGCTTAGTTTGGTTTACCAACAGTGAATCACTTTTAGCTGGGCTACATCACCATGGCACACCCTAACCTGCTCGAAGGGCTGTTAAACCCGGGATTACCGATCGTAAACAGCTCCTGGACCAGTCGTGACCCCCTTTTGGTGGATCCGTTCAGTTGTTAGCTATTGATGTATTCATCTTAAGCTACACTGTGCAGGTTTTGAGGATCTGGAGCGCCCAGGACATTTGTAACTGCACACCTGAGTGGAAGGACACCTGTCAAATCCAACGTAGCAGTCGTTCTCTCGATTCCCAAACGCTTACGGCCGGCGTACGCAGTGTGACTGTGATTTTAAAGCTCGATTTGGTCGGAGACGACTGAATGCCATGGTCAGGACGAATGCCAGCTTCCTCTGGGGTTGTTTCCCGTGCAGTGTGAGAGGGGAAGCGATGTCAGATGAACTGCCCAAATGAAATCCGATTGAGGAGTCGGATGCCCAGGTGGATTTCTGACATATCGAAAGCTTTGGTCACTTGTTTCAGAGTTTGAGCAGATCTCACAAGTCAATTTCTGAATTTCAGTTCAATTTCAAAAGTCGCACCCAAAACCAAATACAAACAGTCACAACTACAGTCGAGATCTGCAGTACCAGCATCCGTGAGTACCAGTACCAGAGACTGGGAGTACAAGCATCCGTGAGTACCAGTACCAGAGACTGTGAGTACCAGCATCCATAAGTACCATGATCCATGAGTACCAGCATCCGTGAGTACCATCATCCGTAAGTACCATCATCCATGAGTACCAGCATCCGTAAGTACCATCATCCATGAGTACCAGCATCCGTGAGTACCAGCATCCGTGAGTACCATCATTCATGAGTACCAGCATCCGTGAGTACCAGCATCCGTGAGTACCAGTACCAGAGACTGTGAGTACCATCATCCATGAGTACCAGCGACTGTGAGTACCAGCATCCGTGAGGACCATCATCCATGAGTTCCAGCATCCATGAGTTCCAGCATCCGTGAGTACCAGCATCCGTGAGTACCAGCATCCTTGAATACCAGCATCCGTGAGTACCAGCATCCGTGAGTACCATCATCCATGAGTACCAGACACCGTGAGTACCATCATCCATGAGTACCAGCATCCGTAAGTACCATCATCTATGAGTACCAGCGACTGTGAGTACCAGCATCCATGAGTACCATCATCCTTGAATACCAGCATCCGTGAGTACCATCATCCGTGAGTACCATCATCCATGAGTACCAGCGACTGTGAGTACCAGCATCCGTGAGTACCATCATCCATGAGTACCAGCGACTGTGAGTACCATCATCCATGAGTACCAGCATCCGTAAGTACCATCATCTATGAGTACCAGCGACTGTGAGTACCAGCATCCGTGAGTACCATCATCCTTGAGTACCAGCATCCGTGAGTACCAGCATTCATATGCGAAAACTGTACTACAGTGATGTTTACATGGTCTCTGTATTTTGGCTGGTTCTCAGTTCCAGTGTAGTGTAGTAACGTTAGTGAAGCTGTTGTAGCACGGCTGGTGTGCCAGTGGCTGAATCGCAATTGCCCCTTCAGTCCTACGTAGTGCACTCTGCAACTTCTGGTTTCTACACCAGAAAACATCAGTCCAGTATGGAATTGTGTCTACATGGCTGAATCCCACATGGCTATAGATTAGACATATGTTGCAGTGCTGGCTGCAGGAGCCTTTGTGGTGCACTATATAGGAAGCAGGAAGTGATCTGAGATTCAGCCAGTGTTATTGCTCAGTACTCGGACGTGCAGCGTGTAGTTTTGAATGAAACATCTTTACAGGAAATGGTCTGTAGACAGAGACGGCCTGAATGGGCTGTGGTTCACATGCAGTGTGAGCACCCATGTTGCGTCATTCCAGTCCGATGTACCAACTTACACTGCTAAACTCAAATTCAAAACAGACAGTTAATGTAGGGTCTCAATCCAGTTTCAACTTGGAAACAGGTTTGTATACAGCATATAGACCTGGCTGTGGGCTGAAGGCTTGGGAACCAGGCTTGTGACTGGAATTTCGCAAGGCATCTGACGACCAACTGCTCAACATGTGCCACTGATAAGGCTGCCCACTGCCCTGGGCAAGTGTGTTCAATGCCCTGTTCAATTCAGTGTGTGTTTGGGTGGGTGGTTCACTTTGCAGATGGGTTAAATGCAGAGGTCAAATTCTTCTGTGTGCAAACACATTAGTCCAGTGGTTCTAAATTTTAATGCTAATGCTAATCCTAGCAATTTTAACAAAACACTGTACATACAAAGTGCAGCTGTAAGTCATGTGTCTACATTCACACCACAAAGTTACTGAACTGTTCACTGGGCAGGCCCCTCAAGGATCCGTCTTAAGTTCCTTTAGTTGGGTAACATTACTGTACCATAATTACCCGCACCAGCAATTATACAGTATTATTAAGATCTACTGACTCCACACACCCTGCATTAACTAAAGCCTTCTAATTCTATTGTTCTATTTTGAAACACTAGGTCCTGACAGCTGTGCACCTTTTCCCTGAACCTATTAAAGAAACACCATTTCAGATACAACACTAGATCAAAAACCACTCCTGGACCTTCGAGGGTACATTTGCCGTACTCGATAAACCATAACTATCAGTGTAGCACATGAAAGACGTGGAGAACCAAATCATACCACATTAATACGAACCACTATAACACAGGGGCCGCACCATGACTCGGTTCCGTTTGTCTGTTTATACTTGTAGTCGGTAGTTTGGCAATAACCGAAAAATCCAGAGCTTGTAAGCAGCCAGACAGCTCGATCCCCCTTGGCAGTCCTCCCTCTCCTCTCACTCGACTCACAAAAGACAGCGAATGGCACAGCAATGTACACTCGTCCTGGCAGTCTTCCCCCTAACAAATTTCACCCAGCCCCAGTAGAACCCATAACCGTAAATCTGCGGAGAAGCTCCTTCAGATTCAGAGCAGGAAAGAACTCACAAATCTCCCACTTAAGTGCACAAGGCCATTAAACTCTACAAATTAGCACAGACTCGCCTCTCGCAACTCCAACGCGAACACTCATAGCCTCTCGCAACTCCCAATGCGAACACTCATAGCCTCTCGCAACGCCTACATGAACGCTCATAGTCTCTCACAACTCCAACATGAACACTCATAGCCTCTCACAACTTCAACATGAACACTCATAGCCTCTCGCAACGCCTACATGAACGCTCATAGCCTCTCGCAACTCCAATGTGAACACTCATAGCGTCTCGCAACTCCAACGCGAACATTCATAGCCTCTCGCAACTCCAACGCGAACATTCATAGCCTCTCGCAACTCCCAATGCGAACACTCATAGCCTCTCGCAACGCCTACATGAACGCTCATAGTCTCTCACAACTCCAACATGAACTCTCATGGCCTCTCGCAACTCGAACATGAATACTTACAGCCTCTCACAACTTCAACATGAACGTTCATAGCCTCTCGCAACTCCAACATGAACACTCATAGCCTCTCGCAGCTCCAACATGAACACTCATAGCCTCTCGCAGCTCCAACATGAACACTCATAGCCTCTCGCAACTTCAATATGAATGCACATAGCCCCTCGCAACTTCAACATGAACACTCATAGCCTCTCGCAACTTCAACATGAACACTCATAGCCTCTCACAACTTCAACATGAACGCTCATAGCCTCTCGCAACTCCAACATGAACGCTCATAGCCTCTCGCAACTCCAACATGAACGCTTATAGCTTCTCGCAACTTCAACATGAATGCACATAGTCTCTCGCAGCTCCACCATGAACCCTCATAATCTCTCGCAACTCCAACATGAACATTCATAGCCTCTCGCAACTTTAACATGAACACTCATAGCCTCTCGCAACTTCAACATGAACATTCATAGCCTCTCGCAACTTTAACATGAACGGTCATAGCCTCTCGCAACTTCAATATGAATGCACATAGCCCCTCGCAACTTCAACATGAACACTCATAGCCTCTCACAACTTCAACATGAATGCTCATAGCCTCTCGCATCTCCAACATGAACGCTCATAGCTTCTCGCAACGTCAACATGAATGCACATAGTCTCTCACAGCTCCAACATGAACACTCATAGCCTCTCGCAACTTCAACACAAACACTCATAGACTCTGGCAACTCCAACATGGCTGGTCACAGCCTCTCGCAACTTCCACAAAACCTCTTATAGCTTCTTGCAACTTAAACATTAACACCCTTAGCCTTTCGCAACTCCAACATAAAAACTTATAGCTTCTCACAACTTTAACATTAACACTCACAGCCTCTCGCAACTTCAACATGAACACTAATAGCCTCTCGCAACTTCAACATGAACACTCATAGCCTCTCGCAACTTCAACATGAACACTCATAGCCTCTCACAACTTCAACATGAACACTCATAGCCTCTCACAACTTCAACATGAACACTCATAGCCTCTCGCAACTTCAACATGAACACTCATAGCCTCTCGCAACTCCAACATGAACACTCATAGCCTCTCGCAACTTCAACATGAACACTCATGAGTGTTAATCTGAAATGTCAAACCGACCCCTTTAAAAGTGCTTATTTACTGATTAGACTGAATGCAGTGCTCCTCTTTTTTCTCCCATCTTTCTTTCTCTGGCAGTTTCTCTTCCTCACTTTCTCTTGTTTTCTTTCTATTTTCCCTCTCTTTTTGGTCTCAGCCCCTGTGTCTTCTCTCTCTCTCTCTCTCTCTTTTCATCTCATCTTTTTCTCTCTCTGTACGTCTAAATTCCACAGCCATATGCCCCTCTCTGAAATCTCCCTGCGCTCCCTAATCTCCCTGCATGCTCTCCAGCTTCTGATAGAGAGTAAAGAAGGGGGCCCCTGCTCTTAGAAAATGAAGAAACAGACAATTACGCTAATGTTTTAAACCCCCACCCTTCCCCCATACAACCCCAACCGCACCCCCACCCTCCCAAAGCTTTCTTATTCATAAGCGCTAACCGCATGCTTCATATGAAATCTGTAAAAACAGCCTGAGAATGTTTACAGCGTCTTAAAGCCGGAGCAGCCGAAGCCAAGAACACCACCCAACTTTCAAAGAGAGCGTGAGACCTAAACAACATGACATTCACCCAGCCAGCTTTAAAACACCATACAAGGAGCCACTGTATAAACTTAATTTAATAACATTTTATACAGTTTCTCATTAGGTGGAGTGTATAACTCTAAGCTCTAAATATAGGTACTGTGGTATAGACTGAGTCTGTTCTACAGTTTCTCATTAGGTCGAGTGTATAACTCTAAGCTCTAAATGTAGGTACTGTGGTATAGACTGAGTCTGTTCTACAGTTTCTCATTAGGTCGAGTGTATAACTCTAAGCTCTAATGGTAGGTACTGTGGTATAGAGTGAGTCTGTTCTACAGTTTCTCATTAGGTCGAGTGTATAACTCTAAGCTCTAAATGTAGGTACTGTGGTATAGACTGAGTCTGTTCTACAGTTTCTCATTAGGTCGAGTGTATAACTCTAAGCTCTAAATGTAGGTACTGTGGTATAGACTGAGTCTGTTCTACAGTTTCTCATTAGGTTGAGTGTATAACTAAGCTCTGAATGTAGGTACTGTGGTATAGACTAAGTCTGTTCTACAGTTCCTCATTAGGTCGAGTGTATAACTCTAAACTCTAAATGTAGGTACTGTGGTATAGACTGAGTCTGTTCTACAGTTTCTCATTAGGTCGAGTGTATAACTCTAAGCTCTAAATGTAGGTACTGTGGTATAGACTGAGTCTGTTCTACAGTTCCTCATTAGGTCGAGTGTATAACTCTAAGCTCTAAATGTAGGTACTGTGGTATAGACTGAGTCTGTTCTACAGTTCCTCATTAGGTCGAGTGTATAACTCTAAGCTCTAAATGTAGGTACTGTGGTATAGACTGAGTCTGTTCTACAGTTTCTCATTAGGTGGAGTGTATAACTCTAAGCTCTAAATGTAGGTACTGTGGTATAGACTGAGTCTGTTCTACAGTTTCTCATTAGGTGGAGTGTATAACTCTAAGCTCTAAATGTAGGTACTGTGGTATAGACTGAGTCTGTTCTACAGTTTCTCATTAGGTGGAGTGTATAACTCTAAGCTTTAAATGTAGGTACTGTGGTATAGACTGAGTCTGCTCTACAGTTCCTCATTAGGTGGAGTGTATAACTCTAAGCTCTAAAGGTAGGTACTGTAGAAATCAGGTTTTAGACAGACCGGAGGAAGCACCTTACGGTGGACGTCCAGTCTGAGGGTAAACAGGCTGAATTACAGCGGCACTCAGACAGTAAACCACTGTGAGAGACACAGAACTCTAATTTTAGAACAGAGCCGATCTCAGACACAAATCACTAAAACAGAGCAGAGTTTCTCAAGAAGACACAAACATTTTCCCACAAACGGAGGGAGGGGGGGAGGGGGAGAGAGAGAGTGAGAGAGAGAGAGAGAGAGAGAGAGAGAGAGAGAGAGAGAGAGGAAGTGAGAGACAGAGAGAGAGAGAGAGAGGAAGAGTGTAAAATAGAACGCTATAGACATAAATGAAAGAAAGAACTCGTATCTGCACCCAGAAGGAGGTGTGGGAGTGCGGTGGTGTTGGGAAGGAAGATAAAGGTGACCAGGATCAATAACTGATGATAAATTTAGACTGATATGATCAATATTTATTGAGCTACACATACAGAAGTCTGTCTCTCAGTATGGCGTCAGGCCGCCGTGTTTGCTAACCCAACACGCCAGACGTCTTGGTGCAGCGGTTTGTTTGGTAATGACTGTATATATAAATACATATACAGAGAGAGAGAGATACGGGGAGAGAGAGATACGGGGAGAGAGAGATACGGGGAGAGAGAGATACAGGGAGAGAGATACAGGGAGAGAGAGATACGGGGAGACAGAGATACAGGGAGTGAGAGATACAGGGAGAGAGAGATACAGGGAGAGAGAGATACGGGGAGAGAGAGATACGGGGAGACAGAGATACAGGGAGTGAGAGATACAGGGAGAGAGAGATACAGGGAGAGAGAGATACGGGGAGAGAGAGATACGGGGAGACAGAGATACAGGGAGAGAGAGATACAGGGAGAGAGAGATACAGGGAGAGAGATATACGGGGAGACAGAGATACAGGGAGAGAGAGATACCGGGAGAGAGAGATACGGGGAGAGAGAGATACGGGGAGCGAGAGATACCGGGAGAGAGAGATACAGGGAGAGAGAGATACCGGGAGAGAGAGATACGGGGAGAGAGAGATATGGGGAGCGAGAGATACCGGGAGAGAGAGATACGGGGAGAGAGAGATACGGGGGGAGAGAGATACGGGGAGAGAGAGATACGGGGAGAGAGAGATACGGGGAGAGAGAGATACAGGGAGAGAGAGATACAGGGAGTGAGAGATACAGGGAGAGAGAGATACGGGGAGAGAGAGATACGGGGAGAGAGAGATACGGGGAGAGAGAGATACGGGGGGAGAGAGATACTGTATCGGAACGTTATCACACATGAAGACTACTAAACCCACATTCCTTGCAAATTCCCGACGGCAGGGCCGAGCGTTACTCACTGCCGCATCACTTCACCTGTCTGTTTCATAACACCTGAACACTCACTCACTTACACATTAACACCACACACAGTTCTCACCCAGCCTGTGAAACACACACACACTACTCAACCACTCTACTGCTTCAGCTCATTATCAGTCACTCATGCATCTGGATTGACCCTAATGACGCATGATCAAAAGCCCAGGTAACTCCAGTTTACACTCTACCACCTCAGAAACTTCAGGATGACCAGACCAGCACTAATGCTCCACAACTGCTTGGACTAAACACTCTTTAAGTGAAGCTACACTGAACGCGAAGAGCATTTCTAACAGCAATGATACACTGAATTTGATGATATATCTGTATCTGTAATGGTACACTACTATACTGCACACTGTATACTACAGTAGTATGTACTGCACACTGTATACGCCCCCTGTGTGTGGTATACAGTACAGTAACAAGTTCTGACCTACAGTGTAGTATACTAATACAGTCACATGACCAGTTACCTCACATTTACCTCAGAGCTGTTTTTTACTGTATCCACTGTTTAGAGCTAGCTGCTGCTAACGCTGCTCAGTCCACCTGAGATACGGTTAGCCTAGCGGTTAGCTCCCCTCGGCTACTCCACTCTAAAACTGAGCCTCTAAAGCGAGTTCATCTTTTATTAATCTACAGACCTGTATATTTAACTTTCTGAGGCTCATTCTGATGAACACACACCCCACTACAACCACTACACCCACATTTACCTCAGAGCTGTTATTACTGTATCCACTGTTTAGAGCTAGCTGCTGCTAACGCTGCCCAGCTCACCTGTACTACGGTTAGCCTAGCTGTTAGCTCTAACTTTCTGAGGCTCATTCTGATAAAAACACACCGACCTACAACCACTACACCCACATTTATACTCGGAGTGGGCTGCGTTTAGCTCACCAGTGTTAGCCGCTGCCATTTTCTCTGGCTGAAGCAGGCTGAGAGCTGGTGAGGCCGCGGTGCATGATGGGATACAGTACACCATAAAGATAGCTCCACCTGTATACTAGAACCTCTGACTGGAGTAGAACAACACCCGGGGATCTCCAGTGGACTACAGATCCTCAGTTAGAGAGGTTTAATGCCTACACTGAGCTGCTGGACAACCAGGTTTTACCTTTTGCTCATCATCCATCGTCCCAAGGAACATGACATCCCTATCCCTGTATTCCAAGATGGCAGTTCTGGCGTTCACAGGGCTGCAAATGTGACTGATTGGCATGACGGACATTCAGGAGCATGTCTGGACTGGCCCGTGCAATCCTCAGATTTGAATACTCTTGCCAATTTGTGGGACTAGCTGGAACAACCAGGCTGGGAAGGCCATCCACCAAATCTGCCCCAACTGACCAATTACAATGCAAGAGTGGCTGACCTCTAATGACGCCTATATCCAGAAACTTGTCTAGTCCATGCCAAATCCAGTCACCAGCTGAAAACAACATCACAGTATACCAATATATGGTGGCTGCCACCAAACATTCAGAGCGACCCATCTAAAGGCACCAGAGAGTCACCTCTGGATCAAAGGGGCCCCCACATCTAGTTTCCCATGTGACCCAGGCTTGTTTGAAGGCTGTGGTTCACAAGGCCAACTGCCTGCCACGCTGCCCCTCAAAGCCCCCTCACAATGGGGGCCAGAAAATCACGTTTAGCCGATCAGAGAGCACCCCAGGGCAGTCCGGCCTGAGGCACGCTGTGGGGTGGGCTTGGGGAGGGGGGGAGCTAATCCCCCGCCCGGTGGGGTTCCACTGTTGCGTTAACGAAGCCATGGACCCGCCACATCCTCCAGCGCGGCCTTTCTGAAGCTTTCTCCTCAAATAAGCGGAGATTATTCTGCTTCCTTACTTTAAAATAGGGGTTTCATCGGAAAACGTTTGATCCCTAACAGGATAGCAGGCTAATCTGGAGCAACGCAGGTTCACATGACACCACCACCAGGCCATCGCTCTGCTTGGGCCACTGCTGGACAAAATTCATGCTTCAAAATCTGTGTTTATGGCTAACAGTATATTATCCGAGTCACCTTGCGTGCTTAAGGTGGTAGTAACTACAGGCTACTACAGATGGCGAGGTCCTACAGTGCAGGGAATGTCTCATTCCATGTGTGGAAAACGCTCCAGAGCAGATGTTTATAATTGGCTATAAGGAGGGACTGCATGTGGGCGTGGCCAAAGACCATAGTGTGAAGGAAGTAGCTGAATCTGCAGGTGTATGGAAGCAGCGTACGGTCATACGGGTCTACCAGCGGTGAATAAAATCCCAGTCTACAGGGAATTCTCCTCGGAATTGTGCCAGGGAAGGCCTCCACCACATCTGGACCACCTGACCAGTTCTCTGACGTGAGAGTGTCTGAACATTGATGTGGCTACATCCACAAACTTGTCCAGTCCATGCCCAAGCTGTTATTGGTGCTGGTGGAGGTACTACAGGCTAATAGGTACGTTTCAGTCACAGGGGGCTTGTGTGGTTCCCGAATGAAGCACTGTGTGAAGCGCCATGGAGATAAAAGTGTATCACTGGTTCCTCCTCTAACAGCTGCACGATTAGGCCTTGACCTTGGAAGCACAGATCTGAATGCGGAAAACAAATGCAGCGCTGAAGCACCGCCGTGAAAACCTCAACCTGTTATTAACGGTGTTGACTCAAACACAAACACTGCACCAGGAAGGACGGGGCACATTCCTCTCTTTCACCTTGAAAATGCAAACTTGCCTCAACAACCAGCTAAACAATTCACTCCATTTCCACCCCATGTGTGTACTATAGGCTACTGTGCAAGACCCCACCCACTATCTACTTACGATCCAGCCCAAACAGCTTTCAGATACAAGTTATTCCCTATTGAGGAGATTTTTCCTAAAGGATTAGATACAAGACTCCTAACAACCACCTGGAAGACCCTGGTAGACCCACTAACACTGTCCCCATCGGATAAACAGAGAGAGAGAGAGAGAGAACGTCAAGTTCTACTCCTGCTTCAGATCTGAGAGCCTCCACAGGTGCTTCTGTCCATCCTTCTTCCACTGTGAGAGACACCTCAACACTACGGAGGTCTGAAAGGAGGTGTAGCTGTTCAAGGAGCTCCACACTGAGAATAGGAGAGTCCAGACACATCCAACCAATTAGCTGCTGCTGGTGTTCTCAGAATAATAGATCGACAACCACAGAGTCCAGAACCTCAACACCACCGGATGCGTTTGGCACTACGTGGGTGGTGGGAAAAATGAGAAATGGCTAAACCAGCTACTGAGGCTGAACGTCTGAGATTGTGTCCCTCTGAGGAACTGAACACGAGTCTCCTGAGAAGACTGCGATGCTGACCTTACACCAAACGACCTTGAAGAGATTTTACTGCCGCAGACTAATTTCCAAAGTCAGAACAAAGTCATGAGAGTCTTGCTAGAGTTGCGCCGCACTCGCGCCCTCTCGATCGTTCAGTCTAAGGTGGTCAGGACTGCAGGTTTAAGTCAGTCTTGTTCTCGTCCTGGCGTTCCGATAAAATCAGCCGTGTTTAATAATATCATCACAAGTCGTAGGTCTTGGCTCATGCGAATAATGACGTGGACATTGTCAACATCCAATAGGAGAGCTCTTTCAGCTCCAAGTCAGGAATGGCTGGCGGAGTTTCGACATGGAGGGGAGTCCGGTGAGGGCTCGGAAACCACGGATCTCCTGGACTGTTCAAAAGGAGGAGAAGCTGGTGGAGCTGTGGAGTGAACAGGAGTGCCTCTTTGGCGTATCTTCCCATTTATACCCCGACAGAGTGGAAATGGAAAAATGGTGGACGGAAACTGCTGAAGCCCTTGAAACCCCCAGGGCTAACGTGAGCCCGAGGCTCGAGACGTCACAAGCGTAAACACATCCAGGAGTTCAACAGTCCTATTCTAAATCCCTCTTGGTTTAAAGCTATGTTCACGTTGTCCTATCTTGTAACGAAGGGTAGGTATGCTACGCTAAAGCTAACTAGCTAGCTAGCTAAAACACTGCCGAACAGGGCTACAGTGTTTACACTTAGCCTACCAGTGTACAGACGTCTGACTCCCATCACCACCACTGTACATAATACTGACTCTAGAGTCAACACCTGCGGAATCTCCTTTTAAGTAATCTCAGCTAGACCTACTTATTGATCTGATAGATGTTCTAAAGCTCCTCCTCCTGTCTTTCTCGTCTCACCCGGGTTCGACCTGAGGAGGTTGGGTTCCGCCCCTGAGCCTGGTTCCTCTCGAGGTTGCTTCCTTACTCAAGGGAGTTCTTCCTCGCCACTGTTGCCTCTGGCTTGCTCAAGGGGGGCTTGGACCCGGTTTCCCCCACCCCAACCCCCACCCTTGAATGTCTGTACATCAACTTTGTGGGTTTTTTTTCTTTTCTTTTTTTATATAACAGGCTGATTATCTTTGAAGCTGCTTTGAGACACTGTTGGTTGTAAAAAGCGCTGTACAAATAAACGATCGATTGATTGATTGATTGATTGATTGACTGATTGATTGATTGATTGATTGATTGATTGATTGAAGAAGGTTCTAGTTGAGATTACTTGAACTTCTGGTTCCTGACTCCGTATCTTATGCATAAGAAATAATCTCAAAGTCTAGTTGAAGTCTGGTAAACAGCGACTCCGCAAGATTCCCAGTTTTTGGAAAATCATAGCCTGTGCCTAGCCTGTGACTAAAAGTCTGTGACTGTCCTCTGATGTGAGACTTTAGTCTATGGTAGTCTTCTGGCGTATGGTTAGCCTAAGCTGGAATGAAGGTAGAGAGTGGACGCACTGCACGCAAACACGTTTACGGCTCCAGTGAAAAACGGATAGCGTGTCCATAAGGCCGTATTTAACTGGGAATGAAATAAAGGAGGGCGTATGCGCCACATGTGTACTAACACGGCTCACAAAGGAGTATAAAAACGCACTTGGCCTTAACAAAAACATGTTTCTGGTGTGCTCAGCGCCAGCAAGGTCTCCCTTTATCAGTTTTCAGCCCGTGTGTCCAGCCACGGCTCAGCTGCTGCTGTGGAGGTCTAAAGCAACAAGTGAGCGTTTGTTCCGCAGGAATGTGGGCTATGCGAGTGAGAGAGAGAGAGAGAGGGAGGGAGAGAGAGAGGGGGATGGGAGGATAAAGACAGGCCGTGTGTGTGAGGAAGAGCGGAACGCTTTTCCCACCTCTATCAGAGCGATAAAGCCAGGACCGCCGCAATGGCTGTCACCCGGAGAGGGTCAATATTGATACAGCAGGTTAAAAGTACACTGTCCTCAAGGTCCCGCCGGCAGGAGCGGAGCCTGAGCACCAAACACAGTCAGGGCATTACAGCCAAACAAAATTCCTGAAACCAGGAAAAAGTGGGAAATGTTATCTCAGTGGGACTGTCAGCCTGGTCCGGTTTCTGGCTCCTCACTCGTGTGAACCGAGCGACTGATCGTCGAGTACTCAGCTAGCCGAGGCTTGTGTGTGTGTGAGGAAGAGTTCTAACTGGGGTTCTGTTCATTCAGAGCCGGACTACCATCTCAGTAAGAAACTGGAAACCCGCGTCTCCTTAACCGGCTGTAGAGACTGAGCAGCTACATCTACGGTTGCTAGAATGTTGCTAGGTGGTTGCTATGGTATTCCACTTTTTTGCTGGGATGCTGCTAGGCAGTTGCTAATTCAATTACTATTTTTTTATTTTTGCTAGATGGTTGCTAGGATGTTGCTAGGTGGTTGCTATGGTATCCCAGGTTTTTGCTAGGGTGTTGTTGTTGTTGGGCAACTACTGTGTTATCACAGATGGTTGATAGGGTGTTGCTAGATGGTTGCTATGGTATTCCAGGTTCTTGCCACAGTGTTGCTAGGCAGTTGCTATGGTATTACAGATGGTTGCTAGGCTGTTGCTATGGTATTCCAGGTTCTTGCTACAGTGTTGCTAGGCAGTTGCTATGGTATTACAGATGGTTGCTAGGATGTTGCTAGTCAGTTGTTGTGGCATCCCAGTCTTTTTGCTAGGGCGGTGCTGGGCGGTTGCTATAAAATCTCAAGTGGTTGCTAGGGTGTTGCTAGGTATTTGCTATGGTATTCAGCAGATAGGCGCGCATCAGCGTGCAGGAGAAAGAGCTGCACTTAACACCACATCGGCTGCACCACGCAGGACCAAATGCACACAGACCGTTACCACGACTGTCCTTAACACCACGTCACCGTCACCAAAGACTGCAGTGGTGTCGTACCAGACTGTCATGGAGTGACTCAGAATGGCAGCGGGTCATCTTCAGTGACGAGTCCCGCTTTAGTCTTGGTGGAGACGCCCAACGAATCCGTGTGTGGAGGCACCGTGGTCAGCACCAAGATAAACGATTAGGGCCTGGTGTCCCTCCACCTCCACCCCTACCGCACCATCTGCAGGAACTGTGTGAGGATGTTCAAGCTGCATGGGATGGATTATCACAGGACACCATCAGGAACCTCTACAGCTCCATACCGAGACGTCTGGCGTGTTGGGTTAGCAAACACGGCGGCCCGACGCCATACTGAGAGACAGACTTCTGTATGTGTAGCTCAATAAATATTGATCATATCAGTCTAAATTTATCATCAGTTATTGATCCTGCTCACCTTTATCTTCCTTCCCAACACACCTTTCACACGCCATTCCACACCTCCTTCTGGGTGCATATGAACTGGCACATCAACATCTATTGCATTAATTTAAAGGAATAAAAAACACAACCTTGTTGAGTGGGAAAGATCCTGTTCCCCGGCAGGCCTGAGAAACAGACAGACTTCGGAGTGAAGGTTTGATTATGTAGCGTGCTGCTCTCGGGGGCTGCTGGGATTGTTTAGGAATCCATGGGATTCGCTCATAAACATCCCTCCGCTCCCTCTCTCTCTCACACACAGAGGAGCCGGAGCAGACCGCTCAAGAGTGACCGGCTCCAGAGGAAAAATGCAGACGGGCTTTCACAACACGGCTTGAGTGATGGGTTTCCACCAGTGAGCTTTTAGCTGGAGAGGGGCTACGTAATCGGCCATGGGCAGCAAGCTCAGAACCGTGTTTGCTTGTGGACTCCTCACTGAAGTGCACCTCCCCGAGAGACACTCCCTGAATTACTGTATGATTAGGTAGGGGAAATCCCCTTCTGCAGACTGGCGGAGATGGGACCCAGGGGTCAAAACACATAGGCAGTCTGTGTGTGTCTGTATATAAGGCACAGACGCAGAACGTATGTACAGTACTGTGCAATAGCAGCCAATTATAAACTGTTCTGGTGGTCAGTCAGTACGGTTAAGCAGTCTGTAATGTTCTGGTGGTCAGTCTGTGCTGGTAAGCAGTCTGTAATGTTCTGGTGGTCAGTCTGTGCAGTAAAGCAGTCTGTTATGTTCTGGTGGTCAGTATGTGCGGTTAAGCAGTCTGTAATGTTCTGGTGGTCAGTCTGTGCAGTAAAGCAGTCTGTAATGTTCTGATGGTCAGTCTGTACAGCATGTTCTGGTGGTCAGTCTGTGCTGGTAAGCAGACTGAAATGTTCTGGTGGTCAGTCTGTAATGTTCTGGGGTCAGTCTGTGCAGTTAAGCAGTCTGTAATGTTCTGGTGGTCAGTCTGTACAGTATGTTCTGGTGGTCAGTCTGTGCAGTTAAGCAGACTGAAATGTTCTGGTGGTCAGTCTGTAATGTTCTGGGGTCAGTCTGTGCAGTGAAGCAGTCTGTAATGTTCTAGTGGTTAGTCTGTAAGTTCTGTGGTCAGTCTGCAGTCTGTGCGCTCTACTAATGTAATGTTGGTGGTTCAGTCAGTCTGTGCAGTGAAGCAGTCTGTAATGTTCTAGTGGTTAGTTTGTGCAGTAAAGCAGTCTGTAATGCTCTGGTGGTCAGTCTGTGTGGTTAAGCAGTCTGTAATGTTCTGGTGGTCAGTCTGTGCATTTAAGCAGTCTGTAATGCTCTGGTGGTCAGTCTGTGTGGTTAAGCAGTCTGTAATGTTCTGGTGGTCAGTCTGTGCAGTTAAGCAGTCTGTAATGTTCTGGTGGTCAGTCTGTGCAGGTAAGCAGTCTGTAATGTTCTGGTGGTCAGTCTGTGCAGGTAAGCAGTCTGTAATGTTCTGGTGGTCAGTCTGTGCAGGTAAGCAGTCTGTAATGTTCTGGTGGTCAGTCTGTACTGGTAAGCAGTCTGTAATGCTCTGGTGGTCAGTCTGTAATGTTCTGGTGGTCAGTCTGTGTGGTTAAGCAGTCTGTAATGTTCTGGTGGTCTGTCTGCGCAGGTAAGCAGTCTGTAATGCTCTGGTGGTCAGTCTGTAATGTTCTGGTGGTCAGTCTGTGTAGTTAAGCAGTCTGTAATGTTCTGGTGGTCAGTCTGTAATTCTCTGGTGGTCAGCCTGTGCAGGTAAGCAGTCTGTAATGTTCTGGTGGTCATCTCGTAGGAGAGCAGACAGAGCATGTACTACATTACTGTCCAGGTCTTTGTAGCAGAGGAGTATGAGATGCAACAGTGGCCAGAGGAAGTGAGGTGTCCTGAGCTCTGATGGCCTAGGGGTTAAACTGTTCCATAATCTGGTGGTCCTAGAGTTCACGAGTCTTCCAGGTGTTGTCCTTGATCATTTTGTGGCCCCTCCTGAGGGCCCTAGTTTAGAAGTAGACGTCTGGTTCCCATCACCACCACTGTGAACAATACCGACTCTAGAGTCAACACCTGCGGAATTCTCAACTAGACCTACTTCCGTAGTTCCTGACTCCGTGTCTTATCCATAAGAACAGATAACCGGCATATTTTTATCCAGATTTCATAAGACCACCACTTTAAGACAAGCTACGCTTTGGTGCAAACTGTCAATAAGGAAGGGAGTGATAAAGAACCGGCCTGTCTTAAGCAAACAGCGCTGTTCGGAAGGTGCTGGACCAAAACATCTACAGTCAGACTGCAGTGCGGCATCACTGATACCCCTTTCCCACCAACAAAGTGCCAGTGCTGGCGCCCAAGGTGGTGCTGGTGCCATGGTTCCAGAGCAGAGAGTTAATTGTGCTGGAACGGCACAGATTTTTCTGAGCACCAACCAGTTTTTTTGCCCGGCAGCCCTATCCACGGCGCCTGAGGAGCAATTAGGGGGTTAGGTGCCTTGCTCAAGTGCATGTTAGTCAGCGGGCAGCTCTAGCCAATGGCTCCTGGGCAGGGATTCAGGGGGTTAGGTGCCTAGCTCAAGGGCACTTTAGTCAGTGGGCAGCCCTATCCACGGCGCCTGGGGAGCGATTAGGGGGTTAGGTGCCTGGCTCAGGGGCACTTCAGTCAGTGGGCATCCCTATCCATGGCGCCTAGGGAGCGATTAGGGTGCTTTGCTCAAGGGCACGTCAGTCGTTCCCACCAGTTTGGGGAATTGAACCTGCGACCCTCCTGTTACCAGGCTGGTTCCCTAACCTCCAGCCCAGTGAGTGTGTGAGGTTTATCTCTTTCTGAAGTGAACTGGGTGGAGAGCCCGCTGTAGAACTTCTCCTTATAAGCTGATGCCCAGCGTCACACAGTCACACAGCTGGAGGTCACCCACTTTTGCAGGCACTGTCTGCATACATTTGGGCATCCAGAGCTCCTACCACCCCACAAGCCGTGAAATAAGACCACCCAGTCAGGTTTTTGTGGCTGCGTAGATCAGAAAACATGGGCCTCAACAAGCTGTTCAGCTTTGGTTCCCCTTCTTACATCAAGTGGGGGCTCATTAGAATTACACAGTAGCTCCGCCCACAGGTTTTTGGTGCACCATGAAGCTCATTTAAGACGGCAGTGTCCAGCTACAGTCACTGGTGTCAGACACAAAGCTGAGGCCGGCTTCTTTTCCCACCAGCTTATTGTCAGAGGTTTCCTGCCCCACCTTAAATTGTGTGTTGAAGCTTTCCCCTTCTATTTAAGGTGGAATTGGATAGCTCCAACAAAAATAAATTTTTCCAACCCAGGTCAGTACAACACTGCCTTTTTAACTTTTCCTAAAACTGGGATCAGTCCCATTTCTTTGCATGCTTCAATATGAAAATATAAACTGCATGGTGGATGTGACTCTGGAAGTCACTCACTCGCACGTGTTTAGCAGTCTGAAGTTTCTTCACAAGAGTAACTCAGTGTTGCATCATTGAATCTCCAGTTTTTATTTCATTGGGTAAAGCTGAAGGTTTGAAGTGGATGGTGGTAAACAATTTGCTCTCTGTGTAAACACAATTGGCAAATGGTTCTAGATTCCAATTCTAATAGAGTTTTGAACCAGAATATATAATAATAATTATTTCTCCATATAGCAAGTTCAGTTCTAGCACATGTTGCTGTCCAGTGAAATACATGCATCTTAATTTTCCATTGTCCATTTTTACTTTTTCATGCATCATTTCATGCAACACATGTGAGCAGCTGCTTGGAAAGATGTCTGGTTCCATTGACTTCCATTAAAATGAAAGAAGGTCCTCTCTTTTAAAGTTGCCATTTTTTGGAGATACTAGTTCTTCTTTGGACAGGGACGACTGTCAGGGACGAAGCCTGAAAATCGTTTTGTTTATGGAACATGATGTGTGTGTAAAAGTTCCACAAATCTGAGTCCATATTCACTGCATATTCAACACTGCATGTTTCTATGTATCAGAGACAAACATGGCAAAACCCTTCCACCCTATTGAACACAGCACACTGACCTGCATGTGAGTTCAGACTTCGAGGTGCCCGCTGGGTCCCCGGCCAGAGTGGACCCTGAAATAATCCAATCCAATTAGCGACATGTCTGTGATGAGCTGGTGCTGAGCAGGGTTGCGACCTCTGCGGACATTCAAACCCCCCGTTAGGCACTGTGAGAACGTCATTAAGGGGGGACCTTTCAATGGCATAAGCGGGTCAGTGCAAAGCGGCGCGAGAAAGAGAGCATCTGTTTGAGAAGTCTATGAAACGAGGCTTTCCGAGCCACTCGTAAAAAAATGATCCATCCGTCTCCGGCACCGCCACCCTTTTAGGTCGGCTCAGGGGGAGCGGCAAGAAATAACTGCCATTTAAGGTGACCTGCGCAACTTCAAGGAAAAAACCACTCGCACACACGCAGTTGAAAAAACAATGCATGCTTATTGGAGCTGGCCATAACTCTCGGGGGACCGAGCTCAGGGTCTCTGCTATTCTTACATGGGAAAATGTGCCTCAGGCCAAACTCAGCTGGACGAGCAAAACTGGAGAAGATCCTGGTCCTTACATTTCCAGGCAAATCATTCCATGACTAAAAGCAGTAAACAGACATCTACCCAAACGGACATCTACCCTAACGGAGATCTACCCAAAAATACATCTACCCAAACAGATATCTACCCAAACAGACTTCTACCCAAACAAACATCTACCCAAACGGATATCTACCCAAACAGATATCTACCCAAACAGACATCTACCCAAACAGATATCTAACCAAACAGACATCTACCCAAACAAACATCTACCCAAACGGATATCTACCCAAACAGATATCTACCCAAACAGATATCTACCCAAACAGACATCTACCCAAACAGACATCTACCCAAACAGACATCTACCCAAACAGACATCTACCCAAACGGATATCTACCCAAACAGACATCTACCCAAACAGACATCTACCCAAACAGATATCTACCCAAACAGACATCTACACAAAGAGACATCTACCCAAACGGACGTTTACCCAAAGAGCCTTAATGACTATACGTAGAGCTGTGGTTCAGTATTACATAAACCCAATAAGTCATTATTATGAGATAGGAATTCATAGTCATTAGATAGTAAATCAGATTATGAGAAAATAATAATTATGAGATAGTAAGTTATAATTATGAAACAGTAAGCTATAAATATGAAACAGTAAGTCATAATTATGAGATAGTAAATATATATGTAAGTATTCACATCCTCAGCAGAGATCACACTTTTGCAGGTTCTAATACACGATTACAATCCATAATCTTTCATATGTTTTGTGTGTTAAAACCAACGTTTGTTGTTCAAATTGCTGCATACCATCATACACAAGACCAATGCACCAATATGTACCAATGCAACTGCGTCATAGACATGGATCTAAATCCCGCAGTCCCCCTGCAAACCCAGAGCTTCAGGCTCACATCACTGAACCTAAACACCACGGCCGGTTTTAAGGCAGCACAGCACTGAGGCTAATATTGTCCATTGTTGATGAAGGTGGACGGCTGATAGCGGTGCCTGCGGCTCGCCTTATTGTATCCCCAGCGCTGAATGGCTGGAACGAGAGGACAGCCTTTCTATAGCTGTGCTTCCACCGAGACAATAAACTCATAAACTGAAAGGCCTTTAAATCACTTTCAATCACAGCGTGGCCCCTGATTTACGGCCGCCTCTTGTTCATGCTCAGAAACTCCACCCAGTTAACCGCCGCTCATTACACTTTGAAGACGTGCAGTGACCCAAAACATCCAGCGTCCAGATACGATCGGCTTCCTAGAAAAAACTCGACCCGAACTCAAACAGGCGCTGTGAGAGATGAATAGATCTGTACACACTGCATATCAAAACATAGCTGCACAATATTCCTATAGGCCTCACAATGTCTAATTTCCACTGTTAGTACCATGTAGTATGTACATTAGCATACATTAGCATTGATTAGCTGGTGAGGGCTTACTACAACACAGTGTGATCATTTGCATATTGCATATTACACCATCAGGAAGGTCTGACATTGTGAGACTGTGCATGTGACGTAGGCAAGGACGGGCCTTATCTCTGTACCTGACCCAACACCCACCATTACAGACACTCACCGAGCAGTGGTGTCCTCCATGAGCATCCTGTTCTTGCAGCACCATTGGCAGACGGCTGCACCACGCAGGACTACATGCACACAGACCGTTACCACGACTGTCCTTAACACCACGTCACCATCACCAAAGTCTGCAGTGGTGTCGTACCAGACTGTCATGGAGTGACTCAGAATGGCAGCGGGTCATCTTCAGTGACGAGTCCCGCTTAAGTCTTGGTGGAGACGCCCAACGAATCCGTGTGTGGAGGCACCGTGGTCAGCACCGAGATGAACGGTTTGTCGTCACACGTCCAGAAGGCCTGGTGTCACTCCACCTCCACCCCTACCGCACCATCTGCAGGAACTGTGTGAGGATGTTCAAGCTGCATGGGATGGATTATCACAGGACTCCATTAGGAACCTCTACAGCTCCATACCGAGACGTCTGGCGTGTTGGGTTAGCAAACACGGCGGCCCGACGCCATACTGAGAGACAGACTTCTGTATGTGTAGCTCAATAAATATTGATCATATCAGTCTAAACTTATCATCAGTTATTGATCCTGGTCACCTTTACTTATTATTTACTACCGTACTGGAGTATCCCTTCGCGTAAGTTCAAACTTGTTCAACTGCGACCAGGGAAACTCCGGATAAAACCGGAAAGCTGAACAGTAGGAGAGTTTAACTCGCAGTAGGGGGTTAAAAACGCTCAACTGAAAGACAAATATTTATTCCCTGCTGTATATACACTGTCCCTTAAAGACCTGGAGACACAGAGGGCGAGCGCCCTCGCCCCTGCAGCTGGCTAAGTAGTTTACCCTAGTGCAGAAATATGATGCGATGATGTTTTTCGGAAAGTGGGAAGAATGAAACCAGCGCTAGTGTCTGTAGTCTGTCTATATGGGGATAAACATAAAGACCCCCCGTCCGCTGTCCTCACATCGGCTTCACAGGTGCTCTTCACTCACGTTAGCTGAATGGTATATGCAGGACAGACGTCCACCTGTGCTCTGTTTACTGGGCTCCTCACAGTGGAAAACAGGTGCTGCAGCCGACGCGCTGGGTCATACACAGTTCAGGACACGCACTCTGGTAGGTCTAACTACCGGTTCGTCCATGTTGGAGGGACTTAGACCTGCCGTGGCGCACTGAGGCTGAGGCTGAAGACGGATTTTCGGAGGATGCTGGAAACCTGCAACCCTCCATGCCCGCTCTGTTACATGGTGCAGGTGGACGCTTGATAACACTGCTATTTACAGCCGGATGTGACGATACAGTGACTGTAAACAAGCTCTACTATAAATAATCTGCTACAGTTACTCAATAGCTATTAGATTTACTAAATACTAAATATTACTCATGTACAATAAATCATTCAGTATCTGCTATGGATTATTCAGTATCTACTATGGATTATTCAGTATCTACTATGGATTATTGTGTATCTAGTATAAATTATTGAGTATCTATTATGGATTGTTCAGTATCTACTATGGATTATTTAGTATCTACTATGGATTATTCAGTATCTACTATGGATTATTCAGTATCTACTATGGATTATTTAGTATCTACTATGAATTATTGAGTATCTACTATGGATTATTCAGTATCTACTACAAATTACTCAGTATCTACTATGGATTATTTAGTATCTACTATGAATTATTGAGTATCTACTATGGATTATTCAGTATCTACTACAAATTACTCAGTATCTACTATGGATTATTTAGTATCTACTATGAATTATTGAGTATCTACTATGGATTATTCAGTATCTACTATAACTAAGCTACTAAGAATCTAATATAAAGTTAAATCTAACCAAAAATTAAATCCGTATTTTCAGATTAGGCTTTGTGTTAACACCATCAGCCACCGTACTCTGAACTGTATCACGTTAGAGTCACTCATATCTTTCGGAATCCTGGCTCTGGAAACATCTGCCCTTCACTCCTCCTGATGTGGAATGAGCCGGGCTGTCCTAATCTGACTCTGAATGAATGAATCAAAGTTAAGTCTAGCAGCACAAATCTGAAGCAAAGGGCCATCGGTGGAGTTCCTCCGGCACAGACTCTGTCTTTATTTCGACAGAGATAAGACCCTGAGCGTGTAATCCACCCCCCGGTACAGCGTGGAGCTCCTCTTCCTGCAGGCCAATTAGCCCCTGTTTTCTAAATATCCCCTTTCCTGCGTTTAGCCAGATTACAGTGGACGGAAAATAACTCGCTCTGGAAATCACAAGTTACTCTTTCACCAAATCCTATTTACACAATTAACACAGGTAACTTACCCCAGCGCGGCTGTGACGGACAGACAGGACCTGCACATCACTGCTCCAGCCGGGCTAAACATTACCCTGTTCTCCGCTAATGTTAAACTGGACACGGAAGAACGGAATAAAGCTGGCCTAAAGGTCAACTAGTATCACTGCACTAATTAGCTGGCAGTACTGATACTGAGAGCTGATAGGCTGGCATTACTGCTACTGAGTGCTTATTGGTTGGCATTACTGCTACTGAGAGCTGATTGGTTGGCATTACTGATACTGAGAGCTGATTGGCTGGCATTACTGCTACTGAGAGCTGATTGGTTAGCGTTACTGCTACTGAGTGCTGATTGGTTAGCGTTACTGCTACTGAGAGCTGATTGTTAGCATTACTGCTACTGAGAGCTGATTGTTAGCATTACTGCTACTGAAAGCTGATTGGTTAGCATTACTGCTACTGAGAGCTGAATGGTTAGCATTACTGCTACTGAGAGCTGATTGGTTAGCATTACTGCTACTGAGAGCTGAGTGGTTAGCATTACTGCTAATGAGAGCTGAGTGGTTAGCATTACTGCTAATGAGAGCTGATTGGTTAGCATTACTGCTACTGAGTGCTGATTGGTTAGCATTACTGCTACTGAGAGCTGACTGGCTGGCGTTACTGCTACTGAGAGCTGACTGGTTAGCATTACTGCTACTGAGAGCTGACTGGCTGGCGTTACTGCTACTGAGTGCTGAGTGGTTAGCATTACTGCTAATGAGAGCTGATTGGTTAGCATTACTGCTACTGAGTGCTGATTGGTTAGCATTACTGCTACTGAGAGCTGACTGGCTGGCGTTACTGCTACTGAGAGCTGACTGGTTAGCATTACTGCTACTGAGAGCTGACTGGCTGGCGTTACTGCTACTGAGAGCTGATTGGTTAGTATTACTGCTACTGAGTGCTGATTGGTTAGTATTACTGCTGATGAGAGCTGAGGTTAGCATTACTGCTACTGAGTGCTGATTGCTTAGTATTACTGCTACTGAGAGCTGATTGGTTAGCATTACTGCTACTGAGAGCTGATTGGTTAGCATTACTGCTACTGAGAGCTGAGTGGTTAGCATTACTGCTAATGAGAGCTGAGTGGTTAGCATTACTGCTAATGAGAGCTGATTGGTTAGCATTACTGCTACTGAGTGCTGATTGCTTAGTATTACTGCTACTGAGAGCTGATTGGTTAGTATTACTGCTACTGAGAGCTGATTGGTTAGCGTTACTGCTACTGAGTGCTTATGCGTGTTGGACACTTATTAACAGCCCAGTTGACCAGCATACCAACATCCAAAACACGGTGTGTGCTGGTATGTCGCCACTGTCGGAACAAAACCTTGTATCTCCAAAAACGTAAGTCAACGGAACAGACTTTTTATTCAGGTCAGTTCTGACCGTTTCTTTTGGTCCGCTCATCTCTCATTTACACACAATGGAAATTCTGTTCATATATACTCAGTCCCTTTCTGTACGGGCTGCTAGCTACGAGATATCATTTCCTCCATTCTGCATTGCTGGAAGTGTAAATCTGATTACCGCCAGCGCTTTTCTGTAGGGATAAGGAAGCTTTAGTGAAAAGAGTTACATCAAGCTATGCATTCAAACTATGCCAGCAATGTGAGTCTGTCACATCCTCTGTAAACATTCAGGCTCTGGGGGAGTGAGAGGAGGAATGCAGTCTGAAGAGCTCTGCCCACTACCTCAGCAACACTCACCGCGGCTCCAGAGAAAGCAGCGGTCACACACGGTCAGCTCTCCAAACCACTCTTCAGTCCAGGCAGGGTCAAGCACTCTCCCTGACCCGGCGAACAAAGGAAGAGATTCCTCCAGACCTCGGAGCTTCACTTGGTCAGGCCAGGAGGGATGAGGCGGTACGAACTGGAGTGAATCATGCTCATCCTCCACATTTAGTCATCTTCACTCACTCACTCAGTACCCCAGATTTCTCATCTCAGTGGATCAGTGTAGCTGGGCAACACACCCACAACAAGCCCCGAGGTTAAATCATCCCCAGCTCAAAATGAGCAAAGACATGAAGTACGAATCTTCAGGAACGCTGCAGCCACCACAGGCCTTCAAAAGGGGAAGGAGTGAGAGGTGGTTGGTTAGCATTACGGCTAATGAGTGCTGATTGGTTGGTATCACTTCTATTAAGTGCTAATTGGTTAGCATTATTGCTACTGAGTGCTGATTGGTTAGCATTACGGCTACTGAGAGCTGATTGTTCAGCATTACTGCTACTGAGTGCTGATTGGCTGGCATTACTGGTGCTGAGGACTGATTGATTAGCATTACTGCTACTGAGAGCTGATTGGTTAGCATTGCTGCTACTGAGAGCTGATTGGTTAGCATTACTTCTACTGAGTGCTGACTGGTGGGTATTATGGCTATTGAGAGCTGATTGGTTGGTATTATTGATACTAATGGCTGATTGGTTAGCATTACTGCTACTGAGTGCTGTCTGGTTAGCATTACTGCTGCTGAGGACTGATTGGTTAGCATTACTGCTACTGAGAGCTGATTGGGTAGCATTACTGCAACTGAGAGCTGATTGGTGGGTATTATGGCTATTGAGTGCTGATTGGTTGGTATTATTGATACTGATGGCTGATTGGTTAGCATTACTGCTACTGAGAGCTGATTGGTTAGCATTACTGCTACTGAGAGCTGATTAGTTAGCATTACTGCTACTGAAAGCTGATTGATTAGCATTACTGCTACTGAGAGCTGATTGGTTAGCATTACTGCTGCTGAGGACTGATTGGTTAGCATTGCTGCTATTGAGAGCTGACTGGCTGGCATTACTGCTGTTGAGGACTGATTGGTTAGCATTGCTGCTACTGAGTGCTGATTTGTTAGCATTACTGCTACTGAGTGCTGATTGGTTAGCATTACTGCTACTGAGAGCTGATTGGTAGGTATCACTGCTATTGAGAGCTGATTGGTTGGTATTATTGATACCAATGGCTGATTGGTTAGCATTACTGCTACTGAGTGCTGAGTGTTAACATTACTGCTACTGAATGATGATTGGTTAGCATTGCTGCTACTGACTCCTGATTGGTTAGCATTATTGCTACTGAGAGCTGATTGGTTGGTATTATTGATACCGATGGCCGATTGGTTAGCATTACTGCTAGTGAGAGAGGCTGATTGGTTGGTATTGTTGATACTGATGGCTCATTGGTTAGCATTGCTGCTACTCAGAGCTGATTGGTTAGCATTGCTGCTCTGAGAGCTGATTGGTTTGCATTGCAGCTACTGAGAGCTGATTGGTTGGTATCACTGCTATTAAGTGCTGATTGGTTGTTATTACTGCTACTAAGGTCTTACTTACTCAGTACCTCAGATTTCTAATCTCAGTGTATTAGTGCAGTTGAGCAAAGCTTATACACCAACAAGGCGTCAAGCTGTAAAGTAAAATGCAGCCAATGAACAAAGAAACAGCCACCGCCGACATACTTCTGCACGTTTTTGCACATTTTGAAGCCACCACAGGCCTTCAAAAGGGAAGCCGCCTGTAAGGGCCAGGATTAGCGAAACTGGGGGCCCCGATCCAAGCCGACCCAAACAGCAAGAAGGCCCGGAATGCAATAATCACACACGCAAGAGCAGCCACCCACTTTAATCTTTCACTCACTCTTTCATTACTAAAGCGTTTCCTCCGAAAGGTTTTGAAAACGCTCCGCTTAAGATTTGAAAAAAGGAGCGGCGGGAGAAAAAAGCGAGCCCATTTAATTACGGAGCAGTGTACTATTCTCAAGCCCTCCTTTTTCTCAGGAGTGGGCCCACACAACGATGGGAATCCACTATTTAAATATCCAGATCAGATGCTTCCCCTGCCCTTTCACCCAGACCATTTCATCACAACTCCAAAAAATCTACTCGCAAGCCCTGGATTAATCCCCTAGCTTTTATATATGGACCCTTTTACAGAGCTGCTGTGCGGATATCACAGAACGAGAGGTTTGGAGCACCCCCTACTCCACCTACTCCCACATCCCTTCTCCTACAAACCCCCACAAAAGACTTATCCACACTCAAAGACCTATCAACAAACCTCCAAACCGAAACACCCCCCGAGGGTAGCCCGGCCTGCCGTGCTTCCAATGAAGGAGTAACATTCCCATTGGAGACATAGCAAGAATGTTTCTGATGGTGGACCCAAGGAGACTACACTGGGATCCCATCTGCAGTCGTGTCCGCCAAAAGAGCAGGTCACAGGGGAGAGAGATAATGGCCAGGTTAGTGACCGAGCAGCCAAGGACGAACACATCCAGCATGGCATGAAGGCAAAAAACACAGCACGTCCAAATTCCCCATGACAGCCTGAGTGATTCTCATGGGATCATGACTGAGCCCCTACACCGAATGGCCTCGTTTACAAAAGTTTCATTAAAACATGTTTTTTCGGGAATCGGATCAGGTTCGGATTGGACTGGAAGGCAATAAAAAGCCAACTGTAAACACTCCCAGGATGCATCATGCTCGGATCACGACCGGATCGCTAGTGTGAACAGGAAAAAACTATGCATATATAATATATAACTCATGGGGGGGATCGGATATCAGAGTCTGATGAGCACTGAAGTGGCAGGTCCAAGTTTTAGGCATGGGAAAACAAGAAGGAAAGATTCGTGATCCCCAAAACCGCACAGGCACCCCCAAACGCCTCTCAGACCTCCAGGCTGCATTGCTGAAAGGCATCCAGGTAGAGCCTTGTCCACGTCGGATATTCCCAAACAAGGAAAGGGAGGGAGGGAACATCAGTATGAAAGTCCCACGTACCGGGCCGTATGTTATACAGAACTTTTTTACATAGGAAGAGATCTCAACGCGTCACAATGCGATTGCTTGGAAGCAAACTGACATCACAGGATAGAGGCTTCCCGGGAATGCCCATATTGCAATAGGTAAAGAATACAGGGGATTTCCCACAAGATGACACCAAATGCCGATTTAGATGAAAAAAAGAACAGAAAAAAACTTTTACATAGGGAAGAGATCTCGAAAAAAAAAAAAAAAAAAAAAAAAAAAAACATATAAAAAAAACAAAAAAAAAGAGAAACAAAAAAAAAAAAACAAAAAGAAAAAAAAAATAAAAAAAACACAAACAAATAAAAACAGGAATAAAAAAAAAAAAATAAAAAAAAAAGCGTAAAGAAAGAAAAAAAAAAAAAATAAAAAAAAAGAAAAAAGAAAAACACAACAAAAAATAAAAAAAAATAACAAAACATAAAGAATAAAAAAAAGATAATAACAAATAAAAAAATGATAAAAAAAAAAAAAAACAAACAAAAAAAACAATTCAAATATAAAAAAAATAAAAAAAATTTATAAAATAACAAACAATTATAATAAAACAGAAAAAAAAATAATCAAAAATCGTGAAAACAAAAAATAATAAAAATAAAAAAGCAAATGATAAAAATAAAAAAAAAACAAAAATAGAAAAAAATAAAAAAAAAAAAAAAAAAAAAAAAATAAAAAAAACAAAAAATAAAAAAACAAAACATAAAAATAAAAATAAAAAAAATGAAATTGCCAAAAAAAAAAAAAAAAAAAAAACATCAAAAAAAAAAAAAAAAAAAAAAAACATAAATTATAACAAACCACAACAAAAAAAAAACAAATAAAAAAAAAAAAATAAACAAAAAAAAAACCCAAAAAAAAAAAAAAAAAAAGAAATAACAAAACAAAAAAAAAAATAAAAAAGAGCTGAACACGAAAACATGTCAAAAAAACAAAAAACAAAATTAAGAATAAAGAAAAAACTAAACAGGTGAGTGGATAATATGAACAAAAAAAAAAAAAAAAATAAAAATAAAAAAAAAAAAAAAAAAAAAAAAAAAAAAAAACAAAAAAAAGTAATAAAAGGAATATTTAACAGAGAGTGTAAAAAAAAAAAAAAAAAAAAAAAAAAAAAATAAAAAAAAAAAAAAAAACTAAAAAAAAAAAAAAAAAAAAAAAAAAAAAAAAAAAAAAAAAAAAAAAAAAAAAAAAAAAAAAAAATAAAAAAAAAAAAAAAAAAAAAAAAAAAAAAAAAAAAAAAAAAAAAAAAAAAAAGAAAAAAATGTGGACATTCCAGAAAATGACTAATTACTAGGGCTGCCCTCTAGAAGTCGACGAGACGAATAATCAGTCGGCTGACCCTTCAAGTCGAAATGAGGGGACCTTCAAAGGTCGACTTGAGGACCCTTCAAGTCGAGAATGACAAACAGTGACCTTTTTTTTTTTCGTAAATCAGGAAAAAAGCTTACAAAAACATGCACAATAACCTTTAAGAATGTAAAAGACATTTTACAATAATTATTAAGGTGAATAATAAATTATATTAAAGGTCTAGCTGGGATGTGACGCACGCTGCTAAAAAGCTTCAATCCACGTGACGACGAAGGCAGCTGAAGCTGGGAGCTGAGAAACATGGGGGGAGCAATGTCCCAGATGAGAAAAGAGTTGGAGGAAGCTTCTGAAGAAGAGAATCAGAACAAATGAAAAACCGAATTCTGCTTTCATTCAGTAAAGGGGGACATCCAAACACGGCTCCAAACGAGGGAGCTTGACTTTCGTTCAGAACCTAAGTGCTGTTTGCAGTGACTAAGGGAAAAACTGACCGGGAGACGTTTGTTTATTATAATTCCAATTTTAGAAGCTAAATACAGATATATTCATATATTATTCGTCCTGCAGCTGAAGATTGATCTTTATTTAAGGATAAAGTACAGTCACTTAATACGCCCCCTGCCCGATAAACGATAGAGTCATTATTTCAGCGTCGGGTGATATAAATAAAGCATCGGTTTTTTCAGCTCTACCATTCTTCTCTTTCATCTAATCAATAGTTTTAATATGGAACTAATCTGGTTTTATTTATCAGGGTCGTCTATTTATGAGAGATTGAAAGACGAAGGGTTGCCTCCTACCTTGAAGAAGCCTGTTAGAAGTGAGATTTAAAAAGTCAATAACTGGGGGGTGAAGGCACTATGTTTGTAAAGAGGGTATAAGAGTACCGTGCTGCTGCCCGACGCTGTATCCTGCAATTAAATCAGGCTCCCAGTTTCAGATCAATCATCACAAGAGCCCCGCCCTCTTTTCAGTTCAGAAAAAATATGCTCCTGTGACCTCTGACTGACTTTCTCAAATGAGAGGAGGATCAGCTCTGAACCGTATGGCAAAAATTGATTTACTGTTTACTTAGGATAAAGTACATGGAGGGAAAAACTAATGAGCGAGGTAGTCGAATCGCTCGACCCAGGACACAGCCAATCCGATTTTCCACTGACAAAAAATTCGTGTCGGAGTCGGGGTTACAGCTCCTACTAATTTAACTAATGATAATCGTTAGGGTGTGTATCATACATGGAATATAGAGCTGGGCAATACTGGGAAACCTGTCAACATCAACAATACCTTGGGAAAGAGAGGCACCAAAATTCCAGTCTCCTGATTCCGCGAGGGTTCTGGTTACTATAAGCCCAGTAGACATCACTACAGATAGAAACTGACCTACCATCCAGCGATCTTAGTACAAACAGCTGAGTTTAGGAATAAATAACCCCTAGGACCTGCGGCTGACCTTTGGAGGTTGAAGGCCTCCTATCAGGTGTAGCAGCACATCCGCAGAAACCTCCGAACGTCACTGACCAGCTGCGATGATGTAGTCCCGTGGGTCCGGCGCCGGCCGCGGTTCCAGGCTGGTCCGATCCCGGAGCTTGATAGAGCTCATGGGAGCCACTCCTTAGCGTTTACGACCCAGACCCCAAGCTTCCCGAGGGCCCGACCTGGACCCAGATCCGGAGCCCCAGCGGAAGAAAGTGGGAGCTGGAAAAACCGTGAAGACGGCCCGAGGAGCGTTTTATTTCCCAGGGCCTGCTTTGCTGCAGCATTTCAGCCAGCGAAAAACATCCCCGACCACAGCCAGCTCGGAAAAAACCACAGAGCGCATGGGATTTACAGGTCCTCTGAAGTTTCAACAGGGTTTGCTGCACCTCACCGCCAAACAGGCTCATGAACACAAAAACAGCACGGAACACAACAGAAAAACCAGTGAGGAACAATGATGCCTGGAGAATTCATGGTCCATTTACATGGCAGGACATTTTGAGACAAGGTAGCTTGGTCCCTCTGAAGGGTACAGGTTCAATTCAAAATAAACACAGAGGTTTTGCAATATGCCTACGTACAGGGGTTGGACAAATGAAAACTGAAACACCTGGTTTCTAGACCACAATCATTTTATTAGTATGGTGTAGGGCCTCCTTTTGTGGCCAAATACAGCGTCCAGTTTGGTCCTTTGGGAAAATGACATATAAATGGCGTCCCTGCCCAGTGGTCAGCAGGAGTTTAAGCCATTCTTCGCTGCAGGCTAGTGGGCCAGGGTCACTTACGTGATGCTGGTGGAGGATTCGTCCTTTCTTGGTGGGTATGACTGACATTTACCCTGGAATTGCCGTGGGCTTCTTTGGAATACAATCACACAAGACTGTGCTGGTCTTGGTCACAGATTGCGCCAGCAAGACGTGCACCACACACATCTGTCCCTCTTTTGAAACTCTAGTATTAGTCACCCATATAAGTGTGTTGTGTGCATTTCATTATTTTTGAGCAGAAACTGTGCTTCTTTACCTGACTAACTGAACCTTCACACAACATGCTTCTTACTGGATGGCAATTTGCTACCATTGACAAGAAAGATTGGCCCACCCATGCTGGTCCAATTTAGCCATAGAGACCTCCCCACACCCAAAATGACAGGTGTTGTCAGTTTCATTGTCCCAAACCCCTGTATCTGTATTTCATGTCCATAGACAAAACATGTTTATTCATGCCAGAAGTTTCCCCAAAGCCAGGAAAACTCTGAGATACATCCAAACCTGAAAGGCAAGTGATGATTTTGGCTTCATGGTTAGCATGATGAGTACCTGTTCTCTTCGAGGGCTTCTTCAGTAAAGGCAAATACCTTTAAACCGTGCGTTGTCTGAAAGGTATATTCAGGACTGATGGGACCCTTCATTTGCCCACTGCTGTGTTTATCGAGCGTTCACACTCATCATCAAAACAAACTAGCTTTGCCAAATAGCTGCACCCAGAAGTAAATCAACCGGGAGGAGGGAACGTAGTGGTAGGTGTGAACCATCGGGAAGGGGGACATACTATATGAGCCGATGCCTCGGAGGTCTGGATCACCACCCACGTTTTCTACTTCAGTAGCTTAAAAAAAAAACCGAGTTTGTCAACGTAAGGCATTGTTCTCTGAGTTTTAGACCCAATGGGGTTAGAGAAGGAGAGCTCAGTTGGTGGTGGTCAGTTCATGTGCTGATTCCCTCATTGTTCCCCAGGATCAACAATGTCCGTTCCCAGTCCAGGGAAGGGAGAAAGAGAATCCATAGATGGGATATATACTCTGGTCACTGGTCAACCCGACAAAAAGCCCCCCTCAGAATTCCATAACAGTACCTACAGTGGGGACACTATGGTGATTCCATGATGTCCCCATCACCTTTGGAAAACTGACAGACCACAACGGCCCTTTCTGCATGTGCAATCGCTCCGGGTGGCTCCAAGTCCCTTCATGCTCCCCTAGGGCTTTGGGCAAAAAAAAAAAAATTTTTTAAAGGCCCATCAAGTGGCCAGTGGTTTTTCCTATGTCACACCACCGCTGTTTTAGTCCCAATCCTGTGAAATTGCCGGTCGAGCGTTGAATGCTCCTTGAATGTCACTGGTCAAGTCGGAAGTTCTATTCTACTGTCCATTGTTTACCACCTTCACCAAGGCCTATTAGTGTCCCAACCGTCCATTCCCAACCACAGTTATATCCATGAATTAGACTGGTTCTCCAACTCTATCCTTGCCAGTTGTCAAACCGGGCTGGGACAGTTTTCCTGACCCAATTCCATTCATTCCAGGTTCTCCTACCGAAGTCCGTTTACCTTGCTTGCTTTGCCTTGATGACGCCGGACAATCAGTTATCATATCCTCTCCAAACCACAGTAAGGTCTTTCCGTTGATCATGCGATACGTTCTTTCCCATAATGGAAATTATAAGCCATATGGAAGCTACTCACTGTTATCAGTTAGGGATAGAAGAATTCCGACCAGCTGAAGCACATGAATTCCGGCAGGAATGATCCAACTGAAGCCTCTATTATTAAGTAAGAGTAAACCAAATACTAAGTATTTGGGGCTTACCTATATCCTTTTTTATGGCCAGGACCTATATCCTTTTTTTTTTTTTTGTAGTACTGACTTCTCGACCACTTTGTGCAGCGGTTAGCTCCCATGTTCCGTCCACCGTAATCTCCCGCGATTCGGAACCGTTACGGATTCATTCCGTTACACTGAACGCGAGGGGCCGGTGCTGCTCGCTCCGACTTACCAGCGGATACCATGCGTATTCTGTGCGGGTCCTCCTTACACGAACCTTCAGGGCTGGCAAGGTTGTTTGTTCTGCCATCTCTGGAAACGGATCCAGCTCCCAAACAGACTCACACCTCGCAATTTTCCGGCGGCACAGGGGAGGACACCTTCACACTTCCTCATCAGGTAGGCAGCTTCAAGCGTAACGAAGTTCCTGGCTTACCTCTTTCTCCTCAGTAACCATGACAATCTAATCAAGGCGGACTCTAAAATTTCAACGCTCTAAATCCACAACATGAGCCGCACATAGCACGGGTTTAAACAAAGCATGACTTACACAGCGAGTCA
>JAMWET010001941.1:7500-141306 GCA_024036415.1 Prochilodus magdalenae | reverse complement strand
CCTGTGGGTAAACAATCGGCTCCATTCCAGCTTCACTCAGCTTTCGCTTCAGATTATACGGGTTGCTCAGACCCCCCCGAGGACAGCAGTTGATAGAAGAATAGATAGATAGATAGATAGATAGATAGATAGATAGATGGATAGATAGAGAGATAGAGAGATGGATAGACAGATAGAGAGATGGATAGACGGACAGACAGATAGAGAGATAGATAGATAGATAGATAGATAGATAGATAGATAGATAGATAGATAGATAGAGAGAGAGATAGAGAGAGAGATAGATAGATAGATAGATAGATAGATAGATAGATAGATAGATAGATAGATAGAGAGATAGAAAGATGGATAGATAGATAGATAGATAGATAGATAGATAGATAGATAGATAGATAGATAGATTGATTGATAGATAGATAGATAGATAGATAGATAGATAGATAGATAGATAGATAGATAGATAGATAGATAGATAGAGAGATGGATAGATGGGGTAGTTTAATGTGGAGTAGTTAAGTCAGCGGTCTGTTTGTAGATGGATGTAAGGGATCTGTAACAGTTCAGGAACACGGCCGGTCTTCCGGGGATAATGCCAGCCGATGCTGCAGGAATCTAATCACACAATAAATCAGAGATTTCTATTCCCAGAGCCAATAAAACCTGACGCCCATGTGCGCTATTATGTATATAGCCCTGAGCATGCACCAGCTACACACATTATCCCAGTGTTTAATAAAGAAATGCTCCACTTTGTGTCCGGCGTTCTCCACATTCACGAGCAGGTAACGGACTCCAACGTGAACCAGCTGGCATTTCCGCCTGCTACGGAGAACAGACGGAGTCGTTTATAACCCCACTAAACCACTGTATTAATCTATCCGATCACTCTGGCTCTTAAACTCAACTCCGGCGTTAATCAGTTCTCTATTAATGAGACCTGGTGCCGTACGGTCACTCTCAGGTACGCACAGGACCATGTGTTAACAATCAAACAAAGCCACCATAACAAGCTAGGCCTGGTTCGATCCATGCGGACGTCTCATGTTATCCCAGCAGTCTGCATCTTTCAGCTTTCCTCTTTCCAGACTGGGATAGCTCCAGCACCTCAGAATGGATATTGCAGCTTCAAGCTGTGATAGAACAAAGTTTTGCTGCATGGCTAATGTTGCTAACGTCTGCCGTCTGTTTCTCTCTCCGCCAGGGTATTTTTGTCTGTACTACACCAAAAAAACTATCTGTGTTGGTCAAGTGGGAGCCAGCTTGTTCACTGCCAGCCTGGCCCGGGAACTGAAATATTTTTGATGGGCTTGCATATGAGGAGTCGTGCCAATCCTACATTGTGCCACTGAAGCGAGTTGAGAGATACTCGGGAACGCTTCCACGTGTGATCTGGAGCACGTAGAGCCGACCCGACCAAGTGCACTGTACATGTTGCCCTTTTCTATCCCGCTATCCGAGGTGCATCACCATGTACCCGTTATCGGTTTTCACTCAAGCATGAGGTCAGTGGGATGGGCCCTTTCACACCAGACCACCGTGAATCACGTTTGACCTTCACTACATGACCGAAACACCTACAGTCTCAGTAATCCGGTTATACACCGTATTCCAATTCAGAACGTTATCTACCCCGCCTGGTTTTAGAGCTGATACTTTTAATATGCCTACGTTGGCGGTGATTGGGGATTCATGTATGCAATTCGCGAGCACACCAGTCGGCTTCTAGTAGCAGAATGCGAAAGACGATCCATGATGTGTGCGAAGGGCTGTGATAGTAAAGCGTAGCCGTGGTAAGAGAATCCTGGCAGCACCTTGGGAAACGAGCTAACTTCTGTATAGACTAAAGGCTGTACCGGTCGTGATAACTCACTTTCCATACTTGAGTGCTGTCCCAAGAGTCACCGATAACAACTTGTTGCCCACGTGCCATTGATGCCAAAGGGGGAACTGATGTACTTCGGAGCAAGTGGTAGGCAACGCACCACAGTGGACCCAGTGAACCTGGCCACGGAGCCATAACCATCTCCACCCATCACCAATACTTCACAGTTGTTTGAGCTTCCTCTGATCAAACGCTGGAGGGTAATGTGCACCTGAGGAACATTGGGTACATGTAGGCAGGGCCGAGCGTTCCCTAGGTCGTAAACTTCTCCATGGGCTGTACGAGCAGAGATCTGTTGACAGGTACCCCTGGGTACGAATCAGTGGTGGCTTCATGGGGAGCCAAGGCTGGAACAGCACTGGACGCACCCGGCCTCGTCTCTGATGGTTGTGAGCTGCCTGCCCCTGACGCGCGTGCCCCTCCATTTCCGCCCTTTCCGGTGCTGAAGCCGGCGATCTCGTCTCGTTATTAGTTAACGTGTCGCGAGCTTTCAGCTTTATTCTTTGAAGTAAGACTTCGTGGCGGTAAGTCTTCTTGTGGCTCTAATGGTGTCAATTTCACTGCTCATTACATTCCACAGCATCCGCTCTTATCCCCAAGAGCATCTATGTCGCGTTGTTGTTTTAATATGATCGGCGTTCCATAAAGTCATCTACTCTCAAAGTACGTGACCCAAAAGTTAGGCCGTACTATATGTTTTGGCTATTCAGTGGACTCTGGGACTTAGTCACTGTGCTAGTGCTTACCCTCGAGGAGGATCTGTTCGTAGCTCCGGTTCACCAGCGTTGAACACCTTCTCCCTCTATGACTGTGCTTGTTCCTACCGGTATTGTCTGGTTTCATGGTTGTGTATTGTATTGCATCCGGCGCTGGATCATCTACATCAAACGGCAGTATTACAGCCCTTATTATTGATACTGTACGAACAGCCTGCGATTTGGTTGATATGCACCCATTGCTCGTTTAAATTAAAATACCTCTGGTCCGTAAGTAATCCTTGGTGCCGGTGACAGGACAGTTTGCTGTCAGGCTTTTAATCGTTGGTCGGTATTTTGCATGTTTGAATTACAATTACACTCTTGCTAGCCGTGCTTCGCGCAGACTCCAAAAGCACATGGCCAATTAGAGGTCGAATGCTGCCATGTTCGTACATTAAAGAGATCCAAAGCTTAGACAAAAAAGTGCATATAGCAACATATTTAACGGTTCAAAAACTATTTCTCAATACCATGAAAACATACATCAGTTGTCGCTTTTGTATAAGGTATACATGCTATATACGCATTACTGTAGTTGCTTAGCACGTGTTCCCTCTCATTTAATGACATGGGGTTTCCACGCATGGACGAGGTTCCTCTCGGCAGGGGGTTCCGGAGGTCCTGTCATGTAGTTGGGTACATGTGTGCATTTTCCGTCTGTTCGTGGCGGGGGTAGGCGGAGCCTGGATGTACCCAGGTCTGTGGTGGCTTTCCGTCCTCCCAGGGGTGCTCCGGTTTTCTACCCACAGTCACAAACACAATTGTGCCGCCTCCGCGAACACGGTAACTAATACGCTAGCGGAAGGTAAATAATTTGCTCCCTCATTAGGGCGCGGTGTGCCATGCGACTAATGAGATAAAGAACTCTTTTCCGGTTCTTGTGTCGGCGTCGAAGGATTGTCCACAGCATTAGACACGTTACCAGATAATTTTAGCTGTTCTGAGATCGGAACGTACTTTACTGTGTGTATGGGCTCTATGGGGCTGTCCATATCCTTTAGCTCTGCGAACAGGCATTACCCTTGTACTGTCACCTTGGTACGTCATGCGGTTCAAGTTAGAAGGTAATAGTACTTGGTGCCTGTCTCCTGCCGTTCTGTTGGTATTATCCCCATTTCTCTCAACAAACTTTAACCGTGGTGTATTACTTTCAGGATTGTAATGCTCCTCAACGACGTCAACAAGTGTCGTATGAAACTGTGTCTACGGTACCGCTTCTATAGTAGTGCGAAAGTGGTAAATACGTGGCACAGAGCCCAGGGTTCTGGTACTAACGACTGGTTCTGGTACTACTGCTGGTTTCTGGCTACTACTGCTGGTTACTACAAAGCTAGACCAGC
Source organism: Prochilodus magdalenae (assembly GCA_024036415.1). Taxonomy (NCBI): domain Eukaryota; kingdom Metazoa; phylum Chordata; class Actinopteri; order Characiformes; family Prochilodontidae; genus Prochilodus; species Prochilodus magdalenae. The sequence goes on along the minus strand of JAMWET010001941.1, from coordinate 137,326 downwards.
TATCAAGTATAATCTTTGGTGTTTAATGTCGCTAGCATGCACGTCGATACTCAGCGACATCAGTCACAAGCAGCGCTGCACCTAATCCCATACGCAATGTACCACACAGGACTTAGGGTCGAATTCAGCTGAGTCCCTGCCGCTCCAAGTGGAACTACTGCTCAGTGAAAATCCTTTACTGGAAAACATGAGGCAGCTGACCACAGCCTGACTGGTAGATCCCGTAATGCCAAATTTCATCTAAGGGCAATCCCTTTTTTGAACTCTCTTTATCGAATGCTCCTTACGACGTCCTCCTTTTCGCAGCCATGGAGGAGCTGACTTCTGCACAGCCGTGTCCGGAATTTCCCGGACTGTCCTTTCATGTAATATACAGGCCGGTGGCATCTCATTCTGCGTTTTACAATACAAAGGTGCTGAATGTAATCTCAAAGGTTCTCAGGAATCAGCTGCGTGTACTCAAGGGCGGGTACTGAGGGACATGTCTTAATGAGGCATCGGGAAATATATGCCTGGCTTGACAGGCGTCCTTTGGGTCAGGGTTCATTTGGGTCAGGGTCACTGGGTCAGAGTCATTGGGTCAGGGTCATTTGGATCAGGGTCATCTGGATCAGTGGTCATTTGGGTTCAGGGTCATTGGATCAGGGTCTTTCTGGGGTGTGTCAGAAGTCATGTTTGGGTCAGAGTCATTGGGGGTCAGGGTCATTGGGTTCTGATGAGTCATTGGGGTCAGAGTCAATTGGTCAGGGTCAATTGGGTCAGAGTCATTGGATGTCAGGAATCATGTTGGGTCAGAGTCATTTGGGTCAGGAGTCATTTGGTCAGGGTTCATGTGGATCAGTGTCATTGTGATCAGGGTCTGTGGGATCAGGGTCATTGGGTCAGAGTCATTGGGTCCAGGGTCATTGGGTCCAGGTGGTCATAATGGGTCAGAGTCTTGGGGGTCAAGTCATTGGCGTCACGGGGTCATGGGTCAGGTTCGCATTAGTGATCAGGTTCATGTGGGTCAGGGTCATTGGGAATCAGGGGTCAATTGTCTGTAGAGTCATTGGATCCAGGGTCATTGGGTCAGATTCATTGGGTCATGGGTCATTGGATTCAGGCTGCGTGAACGTTTAGTGCATAGATGATTCTGGGGATATGCTGTTTGTTCATGCTGGCTTCTTGTTCCTGTTAAATAGACGTTGGTTTTGCATGACTGGACGCAGTTCAGTTCAACGTAGTTCACCTGTCCGCCAGGCTGCTGATGGAAGCCAGATCATATTGTGCAAGCCACATTATTCATCTGGGGAACCTCATGTTAGTTGGAAGTTGTTTGTACATTAATAAAAATGACCCCAATCTGAACCTCCACCTCCTATGCGCTCATTTACTAGTTTTGCCTACTTTTTTTCTCATATTGGCTTTCCTACCCCATCCCTGACTTTATGTTGTGTTAGTTTGTACTTGGTTTTCTGCCTTTCTAGTATGATCTACCTACAGGGGGTCCAGGAACGATGGGAAGCTGTGGACTTGTACGAGTGTCTGAAGCTGGCATCTCCGTTCCGTGTTTTTTCTCCTTCGATGGACACAGGTTTTGAATCGCTATTTTGCTCGCGTGTCTCCACGGCCTCTGTTGGACCATGCTCTGTCACTGCTGCATCCATAAGCCCACCATCTTTGTTGGGGACTACAGGAACTTGGGATCAAGCGCAGTCACATCCATCTAGTCAGTGTCTCGGGGTCTGCTTTCTCGCTAGTCCTTGGGTGACTGGGACTAGGCCACCCGGCCGAGACAGAGGCTTCATTCCCAATTTTGCGTTGGTGTGCAAAGACAGGGGACCATCCCTCATATTATGGAGTAACTTAATACCATCGATCAACTCTAGATTCATTCGTGGCGCAATCCCTGCGACTCCATGAAATATATTTCAAAAGGCAATTTCGGTATTTTTCAAAAAAATGGGCTTTCCAAAACTCCAGCGCTCTTTGATCTTAAAGTAGATATTTGCGATATGGCTTAAGTGCCGTGAATACCCAGATTATGTAGTGTTTGACCTTTATATCGTCATAAACCTTGGTAACGGCAAGCGTGTGATTTTATATCAAGTGGTTATATTAGTTACTGATATGTTAATTATACCCCTCCGTTGTATTCCTGAATGGTCAGCTAGTCGCTATTGGGCTAAAGTGGTAGTTGACGGTATTGTGGGAACCACTGATATTGGCTTGAGCTAGCTCATTAATATTCATGTGCCGCATGAACTAAAAACAACCTATCAACACGAATTTACACAGAGGATAGTCTTCTAGTGGCTAAAATAAGAATGACGACGGCTGTACCATAACGTGTTCTCTGGGACTAGTCGCTTACTGAGTTGGTGTTAAAGATAGAGGTGGGGTCGTGAGAATTATCTAGAATTCTACAGGTTATCAGGTGTGCTTTTTTGTGCGTGCCTCCACGCATGTCGTGGTATATATTTGTCTTCCTCACTGCTAAACATGATAGTGAGTGAGTAAGGGGAGGGAGTGAGTAAGTGAGTGGCTTCAGTGTCAACATTCATCACTTACTGTATCCGGTATTCATGAAGATACCTTTTAACCATTACGTGGATGATTATTTTACTCTGATGTATTAAGACTCCTTGGACCTAATCCTATGGCACTGTTTTCTTGCTATGTCTGTTTCAAGGTGATTCCTGGTTATAACCTGTTGTTGTTTCACGCTCCATTGTACATTTTAAAAAACAAAGCCCAGCTAGTCATATACAGACAGAATAGGTCCCAGTGCTTTAAGCCCCACTGCATGTGTGGTCGGGTACAACATTCACGCGGTGGGCCGCAGTGGCTTGCGATGTGAAGAACGGTGAAGATAGCTCTCTCAGCGACCTGAGGGTTTCGTGATGTTTCTCCTCGATGGAGGCTTGTGAGGCTTCTAGATCGGGGTTTTTTCATTGGATATGCCTCTATGTGGGTGTGAGTGGACCTAGCACATCCCATGTGCTTTCCACTCAGTGCCTTGCAAACAAATACCCCCAGTCACTCCTTCATTACCTTGTTAGCACTCAGTTGTGGGCTAAGGGAAAAACAGAGGAGAGCCGCCTCACGAAGACAGTCGATGATGTGAATCACCCTTGATCCCTACTTAGTCTTCTAACCTACTGTTTCGTGCTTCTTTATTGATATTCGGCTCCATACTCATAGAAAATCATGAATATGATAACTTCCCTTCCGTGCGTCTATACATATACCCATGCAGCATTTCAGAAAGCGTCACCGCTCCGTACGGTTACACAGCAGACGGAACCGATAGCCTTTTTTTAGTGTTTGTACGGACGACACATTCCTCGCACAACAAGATCATTTATTATGTCTCATAATAAATAATAGTTGAGTGATAATAATAATAATAAGTTTTATAATTAATTAATTAAATAATTAATTATTTTAAATAATTTATAATTTTTTTGTTATTCATTACTATTATTGTTAGTTATTGTCTATTTATTATTTATTACTATTATTATTCTTTATTATTTTAAATGTATTTATTACTATTGTTATTATATATGTATTATTATTATTATTTTATTATTTATTTTTTTTTATTATTAATACAGGTGTAAGAAAATATTGATGCATTTGAGGATCAGTATTTCACAAAATATTGATAATTATTGGGCTTAATTTATTTCTTCTTTTTTTCAGATTTTAAAAGTCTTAATATATCAGCGATTACAGTATCATAATATATTGAATCATAACATCTGTGTGACGCTGATTCAGGCGATACAGGTCAGTGTCGCTTTCATCTCTACCCTGAATAAACAAAATCATCATCAGAAAGCTCTGAGTGAACTCTGGAGTCGCAAATGTGTTCATGGACATTCATGGCCCGAACCGAAGGTCCAGCTGGTACAGTCACCGCTGGGGTATCAGGAGGTCTCGCTGTTTCAGACCCTTACAGCCATGAAGCAAGTCCGGCGAGGCTGTCCTCCAGAAGACGGCTCAGGCTGTTAGCGGGTCTCTGAGGGAACAGCAGTAGACAGGTGGAGGTAAACAGCTACTCACAGGAACGCTGTTCGCCCGAGAAACATTTAGGGAAGGTAGGGGGGCTGCAACTGTGCGCTGGAGGGGGCTTCCCGCTGCCTCTCTACACACCTCCCTGTCAGGATGGCCGGTTGAGCGTGGCAGCAACAGAACGCCACGGGAGCTGGAGTGTGTGTGTGTGTATGTGTGTGTGTATGTGTGTGTGTGTGTGTGTGTCGCTATGATGGATGTGCTGTGTATTGTGTGTATGTGTGTCGTGTCAATTTTATGTGTGTTGCTTGTGTCGTGTGTGTTTCGTGTGAGATGTTGGGTGTGAGTGTGGTTGTGTGTGGTTGTGTATTATTTGGTGGTTGTGTGTGGTGTTGGTTGTGATGTGTGTGTGTGTGATGTGTGTTGTGTGTTGTGTGGATGTGTTTGGTTGGGTTGGTTGTGTTGTGTGTGCGGTGTACTGTCGTTGTGTGTGCTGTGTGGTGTGTGTGAGTGTTTGTGTGTGTGTGTGAGTGTCGTCGTCGTGTATGTGTGTGTGTGTGTGTTGTGTGTGTGTATGTGTGATAGTGTGATGTTTTGTGTTGTATGATGATGTTGGGCAGATGTGGATTCAATGTGTGTGTTCTGATGTGTGTGTGTATGTTGTATGTGTTGCGTTGTGTATTGTGTGTGTGTGTGTGTGGATGTGTGGTGAGTGGGTGTGTGTGTGTGTGTGGGAATGTGGTGTGTGTGTAGGTGTGATGTGTGATCGTGTTGTGTGTGTGTGTGTGTCGTTGTGTGAAGTGGTTTTTGCTGTGTGTGTATGTGTGTGTTGTGTGCTGGTAGTGTGCATGCTAGTTATGTGTGTGTGTGTGTGTGTGTGGTGTCGTTGGCTACCTCGTGTGGAGTGTTGTGTGTGTGTTGTGAGTGTGTGTGTGTGTATGTGTGTGTGTGTGTGTGTGGTGTGTAATGTGCTATGTGTCGTGTGTGTGTTATGTGGGTGGTTGTGTTTGTGTGGTGTGGTGGTGTGTGTGTGTTGTGTTGTTCTTGATGTGTGTGTGTGTGTGTTGTTGTGTTAAATGTGCATGTTGGTTGATGTCATAGTGTGTGTTGTATGTCGTTGGAATGTGTGTGTATGTGTGGGTGTGTGAGTTGTGTGTGGTCGTGTGTGTGTGTATAGTGTGTAATGGATGTAGTGTGTGTGTGTGTGCTGTGTGTTGTTATCAGTATGTGTGTTGTGCTGGTGTGGTGTTGTTGCTGGCTGTGTATGTTGTGTGTGTGGGGTGTGTTCAGTATATGTGTGGTGTTGTGTGTGTGTGTAGTGGTAGTGCTCGTGTTGTGTGTGTGTGTTGTGTGTGTGTGTTATGTGGTGTCTGGTTGTGTCGCTGGGCTCACGGCATGTCAGGTACAACCTCCCTGATAAACGATCTGACGGCCCGAGACAGACGACGACCCGCCGCGTCTCCACCCTAGCCCCACCCCGTCCCATCACCACCCCTTCCCGTCTCTCCTCTGTTCCAGCACTCTATTTTTGGTGGAGTGCGCAGGGAGCGATGCAGCCAGCTGGAGATCCATCACCCTAACAGCCTCATCCATTACCCGCCTCGTTATACCCATATTTTATACACACATGCTCGTACACATGGCTTCGCGCCGTCGCTGCGCACCCCCTCCTGCTAGGCCCGCGCTCGCTGTAGATTAACAGCTACATTCACAACACCGACCCAGATGCGCTCCGAGGCAAAGTACGTTTGTAGGTCTCTCTGCTCTGAGTGAAGGAAACGGGACAGGGACGCGACGCAGACCCACATGTTCGGAGAAGCAGCCTGGAGGACGGTGATGCATGCACACCTTTAAAAATCCTGGGCCGACACTGTCCTGTTCCACTTGTGTGTTCAAGGCGGTAGTACCTTCTGGCTCCTGCAGGTGGCGCTGCTGATGGGGCTGTAAATCCCTGTGGGGTGTGAGTGACGGGATCCATAGATTGGGAGGAGGTGCTACAGTGCAGGGAATGTCTCGTTCCATGTGTGGAAAATGGCTCCAGAGCAGATGTTAATGATTGGCTAAAAGGAGGGGCTGCATGTGGGCGTGGCCAAAGACCATAGTGTGAAGGAAGTAGCTGAATCTGCAGGTGTGTGGAAGCGTACGGTCATACGGGTCTACCAGCAGTGGATACAATCCCAGTCTACAGGGAATTCTCCTCGGAGTGGGCCAGATTTGGTGGATGCCTCGTTCCAGGTGGTCCCATAGGTCTTTAAGAGGATCCCAATCTGAGGATGAGCGAATACTCCTGAATGTCCATCATGTCAGTCAGTTACATTTGCAGCCCTGTGAACACCAGAACTGTCATCTTGGAATACAGGGATAGGAATGTTGATAGGATAGGAAAGACTCTATAGAGTACTCCATAGGGTATGTGGTGGGGTACTCCGTGGGGTACGCTATGGTGTACACTGTAGGGTACGCTATGGGGTACTCCGTGGGGTACGCTATGGGGTACACTGTAGGGTACGCTGTGGGGTACACTGTAGGGTACGCTGTGGGGTACTCCATAGGGTACATTGTGTGATACTCCGTAGGGTACGCTGTGGGGTACTCCATAGGGTATGTGGTGTGGTACTGCATAGGGTACGCTCTGGGGTACTCCATAGGGTACACTGTGGGGTACACCGAAGGGTACGCTGTTGGGTACTCCGTAGAGTATGTGGTGGCGTACTCTGTAGGGTACGCTGTGGGGTACTCCATAGTGTATGAGGTGTGGTACTCCGTAGGGTATGTGGTGGGGTACTCCGTAGGGTATGTGGTATGGTGTGGCGCGGTGTACAGAGTAGCCAGAGGTTAAACACAAAGGCATACATCGGCCTGTACTCGGCTGTGTGGGCCTGGCCAGGATTCCATACATACACCAGTCACCATGCCTTTCACGTGGATTTTAAAGCCATCGGAATCTTCATCCCTGTGCATCACTAGGCACTCAGCGTCGCTCCCTCGCCCTCTCGCTCTCTCATTCTGTCTGTTCCCGCACACAGACGGAGCCGAGGCTTTATCATTAATGTGTTTCAAGCGTCGCATCTGCATTAATCACTGGTGTTAAAGGAGCCGAAGGCTGAAAGGGGGTAAGGTTCCGGGCTTGCTATTCCGCGGCTGAGTCGTCTCGCAGGTGCAGATGACTTCATGGCTCTGGTTGAGGAGGCGAATGTGAAATCACGTCACTTGTCAGATGAGGGTTCTTTCAGAGGCCTTGGAGTGGGTGAACAGACACGATGTGTCGCACGCCTAGCGCCTTACAACCTGTTCCAGGAGCTCGAGTACAGGAAGCCGTGCTGTACAGAATTCGATTTGGGCTCGTTGGCCGTGGCCCACCTGACCCATGAGAGGCGTGGGCTGCGTGCAGCTGTTATGTGTTATTAGGGTTTATTCTATAGGGGTGTCTTATAGATGATTCCAACTGAGTTTGGATGTACATCAGGTGTCAGCCGGCGTTCCAGGGAATGTTGTCCTCGTTCGTATTTCCTGGGAATTTTGTAGCTAATTGCAGCTAAATGTTTGGAGAAGAGTTTATCATGAACTCTCTCATCATTTTCAGTGTATGTTCTACGTTCTAGGTAATACACTATACTGCCAAAAGTATTCGCTTGTCTGTCTTCACACGCTTATGAACTTGAGCTACATCCAATTCTTAATACACAGGGTTCAATATGATGCTCCACCCTTTACAGCTATAACTGGGAATTCTTTCCACAGGGTTAGGAATGTGTTTATGGGAATTTCTGACCATTCCTCCAGAAGCACATTTGTGAGGTCAGACTCTGATGTTGGACGAGAAGGCCTGGCTCTCAGTCTCCGCTCTAATCCATCCCAAAGGTGTTCTATCGGGTGGAGGTCAGGACTCTGTGCAGGCCAGTCCAGTTCCTCCACCCCAGACTCGCTCATCCATGTCTTTATGGAGCTTGCTCTGTGCACTGGTGTGCGGTCATGTTGGAACAGGAAGGGGCCGTCCCCAGACTGTCCCCACAAAGTTGGGAGCATGGAATGGTCCAGAGTCTCTTGGTCTGCTGAAGCATTAAGAGTTCCTCTCATTGGAACTAAGGGGCGGAGCTTAACTCCTGAACAACACCCCCCACACCATAATCCCCCCTCCACCAAACTTTACACTCGGCACAGTGCAGTCAGACCAGTACCGTTCTCCTGGTACCACCAAACCCAGACTCTTCCATCAGATTACCAGATGGAGAAGTGTGATTGGTCACTCCAGAGAATATGCCTCCACTGCCACTGGCGGAGCTTTACACCACTGCATTCCAGGCTAGAACCAGTAAGAGAACCTCTGTGTTAATGACACTCCAGGAGTTAAGGATCTGAGATCGGAGGTGTAGGGGTTCACAGGTGATCCACCATTACATACAGGCTGACCTGTAGACCAAACGGTTCTCCTCAGGAAAGTAATGCAGAATTCCAGATCACTCCAAACGGTTCCCTCACTTTCCCCTGCAACGGTGGCCATGGTCCACCACCCACATAAAGCCTGGTCTGCAGTGGCCAGAACTTGACCAGTGGGGAAGGTAGCCAGAGAGTGGAAAGCTGTGCGAAGTAGGCATTCCTGATAAAGCCGGAGATGACCGTAGAGCTCGTGCTCCGAACCCTGCCGATGAGATTAATTGAACATCTTCCTCCTCCACAGGACTTCTTGTTGAATCGCCTGAACAAGGACGTGTACAACCCTCTGCTCATCAACTTCTCAGCTCAAACCACGGCTGCTCAAACCCAGAACATCATCATGTCCAAGCTGGACAAGCGACGCAAAGGAGTGTTCGGCCCGCCCCTGGGAAAGAAAACGGTTTGCTATGATCATTCTTTACTATACAGAATAATTAGGAGCTATCCTTTATTTTCATCCAGCTGCTGTGAGCTCCTGTCACGGTGTGGAATAGTATCGCTCCACTGTCATTTGTGCCGTCACTGTGGAGTGAGATGAAAGCATTCCGACGTTTATGATCCCTCATATCAGTGTGTATTTATACGACACCAGCAGCGGGGCATTGTCTCGCTGTCCGGTTCTATTATCCGCTGACACGCTGCCCTGTATCTATTTGCCGTGTTTGTGTGCGTCTGGTATTTCATTAGTATGTACACGCCTCCAGCCTGTACTCATACCGCCAGCGTCAGGCTTTACAGCACCCCTGAGCTCCGGAGACCGGGGGACGTGTAAAGCTGGAGAAATCTCATTACTCAGTGACAGCATGTGAGCGCGGTGTCCTAGGATAAAGGCGGGAACATGTAGACGTTTGCTTTGTAGGTGGTGTTTGTGGATGATGTGAACATGCCCGCGAGGGAGACGTACGGGGCACAGCCCCCCGTGGAGCTTCTCCGTCAGTGGTTGGACCATTGGAACTGGTACGACATGAAGGACTGCTCCATGATCAACCTGGTGGACATCCAGATCATGTGCGCCATGGGGCCTCCAGGTGAGTCACATCTTCAGTCAATCCAGCCCGGCCCAGCCCAGTTCTCAGAACCAGGTGTCAACTTCTAACCTGACTGTAACCTGGCACAGTTCTGTAGCCTGACAGACTGACCAAATCATATCATAACCTCACTGTCACACAGTCTCCCCCAGTTTCCAAATTTCTGTTCCCTACATAATTTAGTCCTAACCCCATTAAATTCCGTCCAGTCCCACATAATTATATCCAAATCCAAACATAACCACATTATGTCCAGACTCTAGTCCCAACCCCCACCTGAAATTTAAAGTTTAGTTTCTGACTGCTCCATCAAAGTTTTGTTGCAAACCAAAAATCCTGTCCCAACCTGATGAAATTCTGTTCCTACCTGTAGCCCAAAAAAATCCGGTCCCAACCTGACCCAAAAATGTGTCTCAACACCACAACATTCTTTCCAAATCCAGGATACATTCTGTCCCACCCTGACCGAATGTTGTTCCGCACTGTGGTCCATTAAATCTCAACCCAATAAAATTTTGTCCCAACCTGACAAAACTCGCCTGCAGAATTCCGTGGGACTACAGCCCAATTCACTTTCTCTACCTGACTGTAGTCCGGCTCCTTCTGACTCAGCCCAGCCACCCTTCGACCAGGTCTGAATAAACTCCTAATGACATCCCTCGTTACGTTATCACTGTGACAGTGTTAAGTTAGCAGGGAAGCCTAATTACCGAGTATCCAGGACCTGCTCCTCCGCTGTCCTTCACCTGTATTGTCTCTAAAGGGTTTTGGTTTATGTGCTGCCTCGGTTTGACTCTGATTTTCAGGTGGTGGGAGGAACCCAGTGACACCTCGCTTCCTCCGCCACTTCAACACGGTGACGATCAATGAGTTTGACGAGAAAACCATGTACACCATCTTCTCCAGGATCCTGGACTGGCACTTGACCATACGGTAAATATGCTATATGTAAATAATAGGGTAACAGCAGACTGGTCTCTCTCCGTCCAGCTTTTCTTGCTGTGTCGCTGTAAGCATGTGGTGTTGCTTTTAAGATGTCATATGATCCATTCTGAATACGTACTTCATCATTCAGACCTTTCCAGTAAGGATGGTGAGCTAGTAAGACTCAGTAGGACTCGGTAGGACTCAGTAGGACTCAGTAGGACTCTGTAGGACTCGGTAGGACTCGGTAGGACTCAGTAGGACTCGGTAGGACTCGGTAGGAATCAGTAGGACTCAGTAGGACTCTGTAGGACTCGGTAGGACTCGGTAGGAATCAGTAGGACTCGTTAGGACTCGGTAGGACTCAGTAGGACTCAGTAGGACTCTATAGGACTCAGTAGGACTTGGTAGGACTCGGTAGGACTCAGTAGGACTTAGTAGGACTCGGTAGGACTCGGTAGGAATCAGTAGGACTCGGTAGGAATCAGTAGGACTCGTTAGGATTTAGTAGGACTCGGTAGGACTCAGTAGGACTCGGAAGGGCTCAGTAGGACTCGGTAGGACTAAGTAGGACTTGGTAGGACGCAGTACAACTCAATAGGATTCGGTAGGACTCAGTAGGACTCGGAAGGACTCGGTAGGACTCGGTAGGACTTGGTAGGACTTGGTAGGACTCGGTAGGACTCAGTAGGACTCGGAAGGACTCAGTAGGACTCGGAAGGACTCAGTAGGAATCAGTAGGACCCGGTAGGACTCGGTAGGACTTGGTAGGACTCGGTAGGACTCAGTAGGATTCGGTAGGACTCAGTAGGACTCAGTAGGACTCAGCAGGACTCAATAGGACTCGGTAGGATGATGTAAATGAGCTCTTGCTAGCTGGACCTCTCTTCTTTGGTAGTCACACTAACCTGTCGGATCATGTGTTCCTCTTCTCAGACTTCCCTTTCCGAAGCCATTTGCCAGCCTGACCTCTCAAATAGTTTCTGCTACCATGGCCGTGTATAAGGAAGCCACGAAGAACCTGCTGCCCACGCCAGCCAAGTCCCATTATCTCTTCAACCTGCGAGACTTCTCCCGTGTCATCCAGGGGGTTTGCTTATCGCGTCCGGAGACTGCAGATGACCCTGAAGCTGTTAAACGCCTTTGGGTGCATGAGGTAATGCTCCTCCTACTCCACCACACCGTAAGCACACTGTACCACGCTGGGGCTTAGCTCGCTATGAGCTCGCTATTAAAACAAGCTGTAATAACTGAATATTGATCTCACGTTTGGATTCCTGAGTAGAAGAAGAGAACGTTAGTCAGTGTGATCCGGTATATGAAGCGCACTGCCTGGCCAAGACAGAGACGGTGTGCACCCTGACCTTTTGTTGACTCGGCTTTAGCTTTGATTTTGCTGTGCCATTGTTTCGACAACCTTACACAACATCACAGCACTTGTATTGACTACTGGAGGGTCTGTCTTTGGCAGAACGTCCCACTGGAGGGTTAGGATCAGGGCTCTGTTAGCCCCGCAAGGTGCCGGTGCCTTCATGTGCTTTTCAACCGGCAAAAAAGGTTTGCGGCCGAAAAAGTCTGTGCCCTTCCAGCACCATTAACTCTCTGGTCTGGAACCGTCCCCCCCCCCCCCCCCACCCCCTGGCAACCCTCCCCCCCCCCCCCCCCTCCACCCCTCCCCACCACGAGCTGCCTCTCCTCCCCCTGCAGGTTCTGAACCCGAAGACTGCACTGAGCTGAACTCACTGAGTGCACAAATAGGACAGTTGTTAATCCCACTGCGTGGATGTGCTACTGGTGGATGAGCCCATTCAACAACAGGCACCGTCTTCTAATGAGCTCAAATGGGAAAAATTCAACACGTGCTGCCTAATCCGTGCAGGAGATCCATAATGGGGAAACCAGTACAGATAGCGTAGAACCTTAACGTGCTGCTGCATAACAGTCCACCTTCATACCGAACAGAGGAAACATGCCGTCATGCGTGTAATCACCCTCTATGACGGCCCCTCTGGACTGAGCACAGATGCTGAAAGAGCTGGTTCTAGATGGTGAGCTACGCGCCCTCGAAGCAGGAAGTACAGTCTGCACCTGAAGAACATGTTCCGCCATGTTGGTTTTATGCTCTGTCCTCCGACGTCTGCTTCCCGACTATCTCCAGATACGTAATCACCCGGCTCTCAAACCAGTGGAAAAGGAACCCCGTACTTAACGGGTTCAGCAGAGCCTGGGACCCAGCACTGGCATGAGCGCTGGCACTCTGGTGGTGGAAACAGGTGTGAAGGTGATTCCTGATGTTCCCTGAACCACTCTTACACATCCGAGCCCAATGAATCTCAGCATTGTCGTCCTGGAATACCGCCAGTTCATTGATGGCATAACCTGGTCATTCAGGTGGTCATCAATTAACGTTGCGGAGCCTTGACCTGACTACCTGAAGGCCCCAGATCATAGCACTGCCTCCAGAGGCTAGTACAGTGGGACCTACGCATGATGGTTGCATCACCTCCTGAGCTTCCCTTCCTACCCTGGCGCTCCCATCACTCTGGAATAGGACCAGTTTGGACTCTCCAGAGTCCAGGCTTTATGTTTCCTAGAACCTGAAGCTGATTAGCGTCACCCTCCCATGTGATGTCCACACAGCTGTTTAATCCCGATCCCGTGAGTTCTGCTCCTGTGGGAATCTTACTGTGAGTTTGACTGTCCTATTTTTCCTTCACCAAGAGTTTAAATGACTTCTAGTCACAGGCTGATTCCATTTCTTCTCCGAATTTCCCGGTTCTCCAGTCTCCCTCCAGGTGTTAGTAATGTGCTGGACAGTTCTGAACCCAGTTCCAGTCATTCCAGACATCACTCCAGTAATTATCCAATCACAGACTCGTTTAACTCCATGCGCCGACTCTTCTTGGCCAGGCAGTGTATGTAATGACATGTAGCAGAATCACAGTAACAGCTCCACGATCTGACCTGTGCTTCTGTTGCCTCAGGTGCAGAGGGTGTATTATGACCGCTTGGTTCATCCGGCTGACCGCACCTGGATCGTGGACTTCCTGCAGGAAGTCTGCCAGTCCCAACTTAAGGAGAACTTCCACCAGCTCTTCAAGCACCTGGATTTCGATTCGGATGGCCGCGTGACAGAAGATGACCTGCGCAGCCTTATGTTCTGCGACTTCCACGACCCCAAGGGCGAAGACCGCAACTACCGTGAGGTGGGCGACTTGGAACAGCTGCGCCAGGTGGTGGAGTCCCACCTGGAGGAGTTCAACAACATCAGCAAGGCCCCCATGAACCTGGTACTCTTCCGTTTCGCCATCGAGCACGTCTGCAGGATCTCCCGCGTCCTCAAGCAGCCTCGTGGTCATGCGCTCCTCGTGGGAGTCGGAGGGAGCGGTCGGCAGTCCCTCACCCGCCTCGCTGCCCACATGGCCGAGACGGAGCTCTTCCAGGTGGAGATCTCAAAAAGTTATGGCACGGCTGAGTGGCGCGAAGATCTCAAGCTCATCCTCCGTAAGTCCACATCCGGCGACACCCACGGCGTCTTCCTCTTCACCGACACCCAGATCAAGATGGAGTCCTTTCTGGAAGATGTCAGCAACCTGCTCAACACAGGGGAGGTGCCCAACCTCTTCGCCGTGGATGATGAGAAAGCAGGAGTGATCTGATCTGCCGGAGCGAGCGCACATCCTGTTTAGAACAACAACGCGCGTCCTGGACGCCTAGCAAGGCCGTGCAGCGGACCGCGGGACAAGCAGACAGACGGAAGCCCGCTGGCACTTTTCAACATGTTCCTTGAGCGCTGCCGCAGCCAGCTCCATGTGGTTCTTGCTATGAGTCCCATAGGGGACACCTTTAGAGGTCGTCTGCGACGTTTCCCCGCCCTCATCAACTGCTGCACCATAGACTGGTTCCAGGTGAGGACCGCATTTCTTTCACAGTGGTCCCCTCAGTATTCACTGGTTTAGGAGCGTTCCCTATGTCCAGCTCTTTATTCAATAATCGTACCTCAATATGACACACTAATGTCGGCACCAGGTTTACAGATTTGCAGCGTCAGGACCGAGTAATGAGTGACACAATCAAACAACAGCAGTGTGGGGTCTAGGATGCCGTACAACACCCCAACAAAGCGTCTATCACATTTTGTATTTAAATCCTAAAACATGGACAGTGTCTCTCAGAATGGCTAACCCAACACGCCAGACGTCTCGGTATGGAGCTGTAGAGGTTCCTAATGGTGTCCTGTGTGTGACATGTAACAACAGACCGTTCATCTCGGTGCTGACCGCGGTGCCTCCACACACGGCTTCGTTGGGCGTCTCCACCAAGACTAAAGCGGGACTCGTCACTGAAGATGACCCGCTGCCATTCTGAGTCCCTCCATGACAGTCTGGTACGACACCACTGCAGTCTTTGGTGACGGTGACGTGGTGTTAAGGACAGTCGTGGTAACGGTCTGTGTGCATGTAGTCCTGCGTGGTGCATCCAGATCACTGGATGTCTGTAATGGTGGTGTTGGGTCAGTCAGGTACAGAGATACGACCCGTCCTTGCTTGTGGCACATGCGTGGCCCAGAGTAAAACTGGAACCAATAGCATGCCTCACCATGTCAAACCTACACACCAAGTTTCGGTCCTGTCAAGTAATTGCTTTTGGATAATGAGTGTACGAGCACTCTCTGGTGCACATAGGTAATCCTGTGCAGCCATCAGGTGCATCAACAAGTCACAAATCACATACACCACATCCGCTCGGAACTGAAACAGTGCCACAAACATATAACCAAAATGCTAACGGCTAAGCGCTAATCACAACAGGTGCAAACTAATAGCTGAATTTCAAGAGCTTCTGTGAGAATGAAACTGTTCCCATGTTAACACATTCCTTAGTTCTATTTGAAGGACAGTCGTGCCCTCTTTCTGACCCCCAGGAACTACTCTGCAGTCAGCTGTTCGTTCTTTCTTTTCGGGAAAACAAAATTAACAGCATCACACATAGTGTCTCCAGCCATGATTACCTGGTTCCTGATCTTTCTCCTCAGTGACCTATGAACTTGTGTGAGGACGTAAACATTGATTGGTCAGCATCAAACGTGTAGTGTATAGAAACGGCGGGAATCCATCACAATCTGAAAGGGTTCCCGAGGTCATGGCTAACATCAGGGTCAGCAAGCGATGGTTCCCGTGATAGACACCAGGTGCAGATTTAATGGGCTTCTTAAGTAACTGCTTCGTGTGGTGCAACAGCCCTTGTTGCTAGTTGTGTAACCCTTAGCATGCTAACTAGCATGTTAACAGAACTCAGCCTCAGGTTAGAGGAGATGGTGCCTGAAGGTGGATGTTGTTGTAGCAGTTTTGCTTGCTTGCACGGACACCAAATGCAATAAAAGGCTATAATTAGGACTAAAACCATTTAAATGTGGCTGTCATACCACAGATGCTTCCTGTTCACTCAAGTGTTCTCTCAGAATAAGGGAAGGAGCCTTCACATGAACACAGATCACATTTTATTTACTCAGTATAAAACATAAGACTACATACAGTACCAGACAAAAGTTTAGAGACAGCTCCTCTTAGCAGATTCTTCTCATGGAATTACCCAGTCCACCTTAAACCCCTGTACAGGAGGATGGAGCAGCTTCCTTACCCTGCAGTGGAGCTGATAGAACAAGGTTTATTGCTAAGCAGGTTTGGAGCGATTCTATTGGTCGGTCCATCATGAATATTCACTAACCTGAAAGGAGAACTAGAGCTTTTACACTGTGCAGAAAAAGAGATCAAAGTTTTTACACCACTAAATATATATTAGAGGTGGAGATATGGAGGAGTATCATACTGTGTACATCAGGAGTAGATGTGGGGTATCAGGATATCGACTGGTTCAGACTCTCAGCAGGTGGAGCTGTTCAGTGACCACCACCTACATCAAGTTAGAGGGGTGTACCTAAACTTTTGACTGTACATTTGTAAACACACTCAAGGAATGGATGGGAGAAATGGATGAGGCATTACTGGGAAACATAGAGGCCTGGATACACAGACCTGTTTACCAGAAAGTTCAGCATGTAAATAAAGGGCCCAGTGAGCAGAGAGCCCTGGGAACACAGGAATGACCCCACCCACTGACAGTACTGGGTGGTAGGGGTCCGGCACAGTGTGGTGATGCTCAAGCAGACCAGCTGGGTTACTATGGGTTTGTTTGAGCAGGGAAATCACCAAAGCGCTAGACCACGTCCTCATCTCTGTGCTCTCCACCAGGGCCACTGAGGCCCACGGTTTAACCCCCTTCCCTGTGTTTCTCCCCGAAGAGCTGGCCCGAGGATGCTCTGCAGGCGGTGGCGTCTCGCTTCTTGGAGGACATCGAGATGACGGATGATGCCCGCTCGGGCTGCATCGACATGTGTCAGAGCTTCCACACCTCCACCATTAATCTCTCGGCATGCTTCCTCAACGAGCTGCAGCGCTACAACTACGTCACACCCACCTCCTACCTGGAGCTCATCTCCACCTTTAAAGTTCTGCTGGAACGCAGGAGAACGTAAGGTTCTGCAGTGTCTGGAACTGGCTGAGTTAACTGTTAGAGAGCGTATGTGTGTGTTTCTGAACTCACCACCTGCAGGAGAAAGCTAATTAGCTAGCATGCCTGCGGGATGTGCATGTTATGTTATATGTTAGCCTCAGGCTAACTGTGGGATACCCCATATTAAGACCCCCACACTGTGTTTAATGTGCCGAGCTGATCAATCTAGATATGCCATACATGTCCAGGTCCGTGTGTTTCTAGTCAGCCCTCCTAATTAGAGAATGCGGCTCATTTCAGGTGCACCTGTGGTGTCCTTTAAATGTCCCTGTGAGCCTCAGGTCATCATGTCCAATGCCAAGCCATGGCTAAAGGGGTATAAAGCCCCCCAGCACTGGGGTGTCCACTCTATTAGACACTCCTACCTTGCTGGTCCACCTTGTAGATGGACAGTCAGAGACGATAGCTCATCTGCTGCTGCACAGTGCAGTGTTGGTCATCCTCTAGTCCTTCATCAGTGGGCACAGGACGCTGCCCACAGGATGCCTCCCACACCCCCCACCCCCTGAGGTGTCCAGCAGCACTGCTGTGCCCTCAGAGTCACTCCAGTGTCATTACCTAACCTTCAGGTTAACAACAGAGATGACCTCTGACATCAATGTGCTGTCTCCTCGTCTTTTTGTCAGAGAGGTGATGAAGCTGAAGCAGCGCTACGAGGTGGGTCTGGAGAAACTGGAGTCAGCCTCCGCTCAGGTGGCCACCATGCAGGTGGAGCTGGAGGCGCTTCAGCCTCAGCTTCGCGTGGCCAGCAAAGAGGTGGACGAGATGATGGTGGTGATCGAGCACGAGTCCGTAGAGGTGGCTAAGACAGAGAAAGTGGTCCGTGTGGACGAAGCAGTGGCCAATGAGCAGGCCATGGCCGCCAAAGCCATCAAAGACGAATGTGACGCCGACCTGGCTGTAGCCCTGCCCATCTTGGAGTCGGCTCTGGCTGCGCTCGATACACTCACCCCACAGGTAAATACATGTTTGAGTCGGTGATGACCGATCCGGAAAGTTCTTGACCCTACACTGTGCCCCGATCTGACCTGTAGGACATCACCGTGGTGAAGTCGATGAAGAGTCCGCCGGCTGGAGTCAAGCTAGTGATGGAAGCGATCTGCATCCTGAAGGGCATCAAACCTGACCGGATTCCCGATCCCTCCGGCTCTGGCAAGAAGGTGGAGGACTTCTGGGGCCCAGCCAAGAAGCTTCTGGGTGACATGAAGTTCCTTCAGAGCCTGCACGAGTACAACAAAGACAACATCCCGCCGGCCTACATGACCATCATCCGCAACAGATACATCACCAATCCGGACTTCGTGCCTGAGAAGATTCGAACGGCCTCCATGGCTGCCGAGGGGCTCTGCAAATGGGTCTGCGCGATGGACTCCTACGACAGGTGAGTTTGGGAAATACGGTGCGTGTTCAGGTTAGAGTCGATTCAGCTTTACCAGGCAGAGTACAGATACAGAGCCGGGGACATGGTTAGTGTCGAACCAGACAACACTGTGGAGTGGTAAGGAAAGATGCTAGTGGGTGCGTTCTCACGGTATGGGTTGGGTCCACTGGTCCACCTAAAAACGTCATTGGCCCGTGCCTATCATGTTTCACTGCTTGGTGACCATTTGCAGCCTCTCATGGACTCCATGTGCCCCAGAATGATGGGATATACCAGCAGGATAAGGCACCATGCCATTGGGCCCAAGCTGTCCAGGACAGTTTCAAGGATCCTCCTGGAGAGTTCCAACAAAGGGTGTGGCCTGCACGCTCATCCAGAATGAGCCCAATGGAGGCGTTCCACTATTATGCCTCGTTTCCCTCTCTGATAATTCACATCACCGCCTGACCAGACCGTATCTGTGTAGACCCGTGCTGATGGTTTAGCACCGCTGGGCTCTCAGGTGGTCATTGGGGCAATCAGGGGTTTCTGCACTGCACGTTCTCCAGGTTCCCACAGATCTACAAAGGCACTGAGATCTTGCCATCTTGATCCAAAATTGAGGTTAGCGTCTTCAGAGATGCCACAGATCGTAGTAGGGTGCTAATAGCTTAATTAGGGCCAGTGCCCAATCTGTCAGTGGGCATCAGACAGGTGTGCTCTTCCTCTGTCTGCAAATTCATGGGCACTGGAGCACAGAGAAAGCAAGACGAACAGAAAGTTAACTTCCCCAGAAACACTGCTGCTGTAACAATACCCCGTCACCCCCAGCCAGTCGGCAGAGCCACCGAGGGCTTGTAAAGGCCTTTGTTCTGTTTGTTCTCTGTTGTTTCAGGGTTGCTAAAGTGGTGGCCCCCAAGAAAGAAAAGCTGGCTCAGGCAGAGGGGGAGCTGAAGGTGGCTATGGAGAGCCTCCAGAAGAAGCAGGCGGCTTTGAAGGAGGTCCAGGAAAAGCTTGCCAAGCTGCAGGAGACCCTGGAGGCAAACAAGAACAAAAAAGTGGACCTGGAGAATCAGGTCAGTGGGGGCGTCGCTTCCGTTCGGATAGAGCCACAAGGGTTTGGTCCAGCTTCGGCTGAACGATGCACATCGTTTCCAGGGAACACTGTGTTATGAATGCTGTCCTTGTTGCTGGGTTCTAAGTGGGTTCTTTGAAGTCCTTAGGCCTAAAATGATATGTTATGGTCCCCATAGTGTACAGTAGTGTACATAGCTGTGTATATAGCACGTGTGTGTTAAACAGCCTCCATTTTTATCTTCTAGTAAAATATTTTACATTATATATTATATTTGTACTGTGTTCATATCAGACACATTAAGAAGTACACATGTACACTAATCATCAAATAACAGCTGCACAAACAGCTGCACCCAGAAACAATCATCCCACAGGAGTGAACTCTGGTGTGTAGGTTTGAGATGGTGAGACATGCTAATGATTCAAGTTTCACACTCGACCGCACCCGTGCCATAAGCAAGGACAGGCCTTATCTCTGTACCTGACTGACCCAACAGCCATGAGTGGTGTCCTCCATGTGTCCTCCTGTTAGTGCAGCACCATCGGCAGACGGCTGCACCACGCAGGACTACATGCACACAGACCGTTACCACGACTGTCCTTAACACCACGTCACCGTCACCAAACACTGCAGTGGTGTCGTACCAGACTGTCATGGAGTGACTCAGAATGGCAGCGGGTCATCTTCAGTGACGAGTCCCGCTTTAGTCTTGGTGGAGACGCCCAACGAACCCGTGTGTGGAGGCACCGGCCACGTGGTCAGCACCAAGATGGACGGTTTGTTGTCACAACCACGTCCAGAAAGACCTGGTGTCCCTCCACCCTCCACCCCTACCGCAACCGCACCATCTGCAGGAACTGTGTGAGGATGTTCAAGCTGCATGGGATGGATTATCACAGGACTCCATTAGGATCCTCTACAGCTCCATACCGAGACGTCTGGCGTGTTGGGTTAGCAAACACGGCGGCCCGACGCCATACTGAGAGACAGACTTCTGTATGTGTAGCTCAATAAATATTGATCATATCAGTCTAAATTTATCACCAGTTATTGATCCTGGTCTCCTTTATCTTCCTTCCCAACACACCTGATGGGCACATGCCTCCAGAGTGTGTCATGTCCCACCATGTTTTCCAAGACCAGCCGCTTTAGTTATTAGCAGCGCTGATTTCATGATTATCATATTCCTCTTTTGACATTTCTCTTTTCGCAGCTGCAGGGATCTCTCTCTTTCTCTTCTTCCGGCACTGCAGTGCCATCCCTCTTTTTCATCAGCAATCTGCAGAGACGAAAGACTAATGTCAGATAGTTCTGGAAGCCGATTGACTTTTTCTCCGTTTCGCAACATTTAACTGGTGACAAATTCCACCCTTTCGCTGATCTCCGCTCTTTGTGAGCTTTGTTTACATCCTCCCGTTCGGAGGAGTTTAGTTAGTATTTTGGTCTTCAAAAGATCCGCACCCCCCGCGCCCCCCTGCGCCCCCCGCACCCCCAGTGTTCTTTTTTCCGTTTTGTCTTTTCTTCTTTGTGTTTGCTTTCCTTCAGTGCGTCTCGCCGTTCAGGCTTTGAAGTCGGAAAAGCGCGGCTCTTGTTTGGAACCCACCCTCCGTACCCCCACACACACATGCGCTGTTCTCATTTGTCTATGGAGGCTGGCTGTCAGTCGACTGGGTGTTTGGGTAACCACCACCAGGGCCTTCTGTCTTTTTCTGCCCTATTTCACCGCCTTTCATGTCCCCCCACCCCTTCGCTTCCCCTCGTCTCTCATCTCTCCGTGTTTATTTTTCCAGGTTGTCTGTTTTTCCCTCTTCAAATGGGGAAAATTGTTTATGCCATGCTCTCCCAAGCATGTCGAACACGCAGGCGCTCGCATGCACAGGGGCATACTCGGAAACTTCTCCCAGAGTGCTACCTGTTCTTTCGGAGGTGAGGGGGGAGCGTTTAGTTTATTATTCGCTCTTCTTTTTCCTTTTGAAAGTATTTTAGCTTCCTTTTTTATCCGTGCGAGCCCGGAAAGGGAAAAACGCTCAACACAATGGGAAGGATTTGGCCGAGGCGAGGATCGAAACAGCCCACTCTCCTGAATGCATCAGTGTTAAGATCGTAATGATGTACAGGGAGGGTTTGAAGTGGCACACATTCTGCCTGAGCATTATTCCCACCGGGAAACCAAACGTTTCCATCTATAAGGATTTATAGCAACCCTTATTGATCCCTAAAACGGGAAATTGGATTCTTCTGGAAACGCAGTAATAGTAAAACCGTAATGAATAATCCATAATAATAGTAAAGATAAAAGACTTACATAAAGGATTAACAGCGTATAGAGAGTCCATAAATACAGTACCTACTGTAGATACTCGGACACACAGCACAGATAGTCGGATACCGGAGCAGCAGATATGAATGAACTCAAAAACGTGTGTTTAAGGTGGTAGTACTTTCAGGCTCCTGCAGATGGCGCTGCACGAGGATATTGGGGCTACTATAAATACCTGTGGAGTGTGAGTGATGGGATCCATAGATTGGGAGGAGGTGCTACAGTGCAGGGAATGTCTCGTTCCATGTGTGGAAAATGGCTCCAGAGCAGATGTTAATGATTGGCTAAAAGGAGGGACTGCATGTGGGCGTGGCCAAAGACCATAGTGTGAAGGAAGTAGCTGAATCTGCAGGTGTGTGGAAGCGTACGGTCATACGGGTCTACCAGCAGTGGATACAATCCCAGTCTACAGGGAATTCTCCTCGGAACTGTGCCAGGGAAGGCATCCACCACATCTGAACGCTAACCGGCGTTTGTCTGTTTACACTTCACCAGAGGTTCTGTCCAGCAGGGGGCGCAGGAACAGGGTGGACATTTCCAATTAAGGTGGTGCAGTGGGAAGCGCTGTCGCCTCACAGCAAGGAGAGCCTGGGTTTGATTCCGGGCTGGGGTTTCTGGGGTCCTTTCTGTGGGCTACACCCGTTACCCCCACGTCTGTGTGGGCTTCCTCCTCGGGGGGCTCCGGTTTCCATCCACAGTCCAAAGACACTCAGGCAGGTGAACCGCAGACGCTAAAACCCTTCTAGGTGTGAGTGTATGTGAAACTGCCCGGTGACCACCTGTCCAGACCTGCCCCCACCTGGGATGGGCTCCAGCACTCCCTGCACTCCACTGTAGACTCCCCAGGACTTCAGTTAGGTTACACAGCAGTGACCTCTGAAGCGCCTGATCCGTGACCTCAGTGAGTTCCTGCTCAGTGTTGGCCCACGTGCCTCATAGCCTGGCGCGATGTCTGGTTGCCTCGTTGCATCATGCGGCACACCTGTCTCTGAGCACGCCGCTAGGCTTCTCCACTCGTTTATCAGCTTTTGTCTTTAATTAGTCACGGTTTTAGCACCATGTCATGTGAGAACCCCATATAATAGCTATTGTTCTCACTTTGCTGGGATCTTTGAACGCTCCCACCCCCTCACAGTTTACACCCACTGCTTTTACACTGGCACAGATATCAAGAACACGGATACACATATCAGCCAGACACGGTCTGTTTACCAAGAGAAGAAGGCGGTCCTTGAGCTGGATCCACGCTGCCTGTTGCCAGCTGTTTTGGTACATCACGAGCGCATGAGGATGAGTCTATTCTAAAGCAGACTCCGTCGCATGCTTCAGTGCTCCTTCACGCCTCGCTGTAGTCTGCTGCGTCTGTCTCTCACATGCACGCTGCTTAGGAACTCTTAGACTACGGACAGTATGACGCAAGCTAAACCATAAACATGAAGCACCAAAATAATCATGAGTACAGCCTGCTGATAAACGGACTGACCTCTCACCTCCTCCCTCATAGCTTCGGGTTTTGGGAATATTTTCACAGGTGGGTGAGCCTGCGACATTCCCGCTTTTCCTAGCGGGTAAGAATCCAAATTTTGCTAATATAGCTCAGCAGATAGCACCACTACCCACCAGGGAGCCACCACCACATGTGGGAGACTGGGGTTCGAATCCTGATCTGGGTGACTACACTGTGCTACACCAATAAGAGTCCTTGGGCAAGACTCCTAACACTGCACTGGCCTCTCTGTAATATGATTAACCCTGTAAGTCGCTCTGGATAAGAGCATCAGCTGAATGCCATAGATGTAAATGTAAACTTTTAAGACGAGGCTACCACACACTAGAACTCAATAGTCACCCAAATTAGCCCAAATTCCTCCTTTAAAAACACTTCCTCTTCCTGTTCATAGCTCACCATCTCACCGCGTGTCCCAAACCGGATCGAAAGTTCACTGTCGTGGTTTAGGCTGTTTGGGTGGCTATTGAGTTCTGTTTGTTGGTCGCCTCGTATCTCCAGTTCTAAAC
The DNA here is from genome assembly GCA_024036415.1 of Prochilodus magdalenae. Lineage (NCBI taxonomy): Eukaryota > Metazoa > Chordata > Actinopteri > Characiformes > Prochilodontidae > Prochilodus > Prochilodus magdalenae. The sequence goes on along the minus strand of JAMWET010001941.1, from coordinate 113,594 downwards.
TACACTGCTATAAAACTTGCTGTCTATTGGTCAACCAAATTTGAGACCATCCAACCTACTCTATGAAATGTATGAGGACCACCCACATGGCCGATTGGACTGTAGCTAGTGCAGCTATAGTACTGGCGTATCTGGATTTCCAGGGTTTTCCAGGGAGTCCTGGACCAAAGGCTGTATCACACAGTGTGGAAGCAACTGTGGTACACTGACATAGTTGTACCGCCTTCTGGTTTCACAGCAACAAGTGCTAAGTAAGCTAGCAGTGCTCCCTACTCCCACCTACAGGTACTGGGTGGTGCTGAAGGGTGTTCCTCTCAGTTAGTGATCTATTACTCACTTGTACCCTTGTTAAAACTGATTCCCTAGAAGCAGCTTGTACCGCGGTAACAGAGCGCATGATGGTACACAGGTAGCTGGCACGGACGCTGCATCGCAGACATGGTCCGATTGGGACCATTGTGAAAAAGCACTTCCAGAAGCGAACAGAACCACAAAGAACCCTGATCTTTTGCAGAATATGGTTCATTTACTTAGTCAGGGTTCTGTGTTCACACCCACCAAACGGAAGAAGGAAGTCTGATTGGTCCATAGGTGTGAGCCACAGGTGAAGGGAAGCTTGAATACTGACATTTTGAATTCTGACAGGGGCATCACTCCACTCGTGCTCGGGTGCCCACTGAACAAGTCAGTCCGCTGATTCAGTGCACTGGTTCAGTCCGCTAGTTCAGTCCGCTGGTTCAGTCCGCTGGTCAGAGCGCTGGTTCAGTCCGCTGGTCAGAGCGCTGGTTCAGTCCGCTGGTTCAGTCTGCTGGTCAGAGCGCTGGCTCAGTCTGCTGGTTCAGTCCGCTGGTTCAGTCCGCTGGTTCAGTCCGCTGGTTCAGTCCGCTGGTTCAGTCCGCTGGTCAGAGTGCTGGTTCAGTCCGCTGGTTCAGTCCGCTCGTTCAGTCCACTGGTCAGAGTGCTGGTTCAGTCCGCTGGTTCAGTCCGCTGGTTCAGTCCGCTGGTTCAGTCTGCTGGTTCAAGTGCTGGTCTCAGTCCGTCGCTGGTGGGTTCAGGGTCCGCCGCTCGTTCAGTCCACTGGTCAGAGCGCTGGTTCAGTCCGCTGGTCTCAGTCCGCTGGTCAGAGTGCTGGTTCAGTCCGCTGGTCAGAGCGCTGATTCAGTCCACTGGTCAGAGCGCTGGTTCAGTCTGCTGGTCAGAGTGCTGGTTCAGTCCACTGGTCAGAGTGCTGGTTCAGTCCGCTGGTCAGAGCGCTGGTTCAGTCCGCTGGTCAGAGCGCTGGTTCAGTCCGCTGGTTCAGTCCGCTGGTCAGAGCGCTGGTTCAGTCCGCCGGTTCAGTCCGCTGGTCAGAGCGCTGGTTCAGTCCGCTCAGTCCTGGGTTCAGCCCGCCGGTTCAGTCCCGCTGGTCCAGTCCTGTTCAGTCTGGTTGTCCGCTGGTCAGAGCGCTGGTTCAGTCCACTGGTCAGAGCGCTGGTTCAGTCCGCTGGTCAGAGCGCTGGTTCAGTCCGCTGGTCAGAGCGCTGGTTCAGTCCACTGGTCAGAGCGCTGGTTCAGTCCGCTCGTTCAGTCCACTGGTCAGAGCGCTGGTCAGAGCGCCGGTTCAGTCCGCTGGTTCAGTCCGCCGGTCAGGGCGCTGGTTCAGTCCGCTGGTCAGAGCGCTGAGTCCAGAAAGCGCTTCTCCGCAGTGTTTCAGTTCCTGCACGCTTTAGTCCTGTTTTAGGTCAGACGCTGTCAGTCCCCTGGACCCTTTCCCGTAGCCCCCGTTTCAGTACTGTTTCAAATCAGAGTGGTCAGAGCTATTGTCAGTAACTCAACGTCTCGACTGTTTCCCACTGTCAGCTTTCAGTCCTGGGCGTAGGTGGAGCTGTGCAGTAAGAAGCTGGAGCGGGCGGAGCAGCTGATCGGTGGTTTGGGTGGAGAGAAGACCCGCTGGAGCGAGACCGCGCTACACCTGGGCGAGCTCTACAACAACCTGACCGGAGACATCCTCATCTCAGCAGCTGTAGTGGCCTACCTGGGGGCTTTCACCTCAAGCTACAGACAGGTACGGGCCGACCAATGGGAGTCCAGCCAGTCGTTAAGAGCGAGTGACCCACCTTTCAGCAGTCAGACACATTTATCTAATCAGCTTTATCTGATCTCCTCGTTCACTTCCCCTAAAGATTAATAGCTCATACATATCGGGGTGTTCATCACAGAACTGCAGGGGCAGAATTCGGCTGATGATGGCACCCGTACAACCCTCCAGCTGTCCCTTATGGTGACGCTACTTCAGCCAAATGTTATTCCAGACAGCTCTTCGGAATGTGTAAATGATCCATTTAAGTGGCGTCATGGTCCCCGTATGCCATCCGGCTCCTGCAATATTACAGCCAATTATTTTTGATCTGACTATGTGTATGTGCGAGGAGAAGAAGCCCGGAGGTCCCAATTAGGTTGGAACACTTTGCCGAGCTCGGAGAAAGTGGGAAAGCCTGCATTAGGAAAACTGGACTACTCTGTAAACACACCATAGTTGTTTTGATCACTGGTTCTGACCGGCTGTGCATTAGCAAGTGAGGAAATGAGTCATAACCACCACCAACACCGCCTCCACCCACTCCAACACCTCTGCTCATAGATACACATGAATACACACTCACCCTGGGCTCAGAACAAACAACACAGAGAATAGGACCAATCACAGTCAGGGGGAGGTCCCAGAACAAACAACACAGAGATTAGGACCAATCACAGTCAGGGGGAGGTCTCAGAACAAACAACACAGAGATTAGGTACAATCACAGTCAGGGGGAGGTCTCAGAAGAATAACACAGAGATTAGGTACAATCACAGTCAGGGGGAGGTCTCAGAAGAATAACACAGAGATTAGGACCAATCACAGTCAGGGGGAGGTCTCAGAACAAACAACACAGAGATTAGGACCAATCACAGTCAGGGGGAGGTCTCAGAACAAACAACACAGAGATTAGGACCAATCACAGTCAGGGGGAGGTCTCAGAACAAACAACACAGAGATTAGGACCAATCACAGTCAGGGGGAGGTCTCAGAACATACAACACAGAGATTAGGACCAATCACAAATAGGACCAATCACAAGTCAGGGGGAGGGTCCCCAGAACAAACAACACAGAGGTTAGGACCAATCACAGTCAGGGGGAGGTCTCAGAACAAACAACACAGAGATTAGGACCAATCACAGTCAGGGGAAGGTCCCAGAACAATAACACAGAGATTAGAACCAATCACAGTCAGGGGGAGGTCTCAGAACAATAACACAGAGATTAGGACCAATCACAGTCAGGGGGAGGTCTTCAGAAACAATAACACAGAGATTAGAACCAATCACAGTCAGGGGGAGGTCTCAGAACAATAACACAGAGATTAGGACCAATCACAGTCAGGGGGAGGTCTCAGAACAAACAACACAGAGATTAGGACCAATCACAGTCAGGGGGAGGTCTCAGAACATACAACACAGAGATTAGGACCAATCAAAGTCAGGGGGAGGTCCCAGAACAAACAACACAGAGGTTAGGACCAATCACAGTCAGGGGGAGGTCCCAGAACAATAACACAGAGATTAGGACCAATCACAGTCAGGGGAAGGTCCCAGAACAATAACACAGAGATTAGAACCAATCACAGTCAGGGGGAGGTCTCAGAACAATAACACAGAGATTAGGACCAATCACAGTCAGGGGGAGGTCTCAGAACAATAACACAGAGATTAGGACCAATCACAGTCAGGGGAAGGTCCCAGAACAATAACACAGAGATTAGAACCAATCACAGTCAGGGGGAGGTCTCAGAACAATAACACAGAGATTAGAACCAATCACAGTCAGGGGGAGGCCTCAGAACAATAACACAGAGATTAGGACCAATCACAGTCAGGGGGAGGTCTCAGAACAATAACACAGAGATTAGAACCAATCACAGTCAGGGGGAGGTCTCAGAACAATAACACAGAGATTAGGACCAATCACAGTCAGGGGGAGGTCTCAGAACAATAACACAGAGATTAGAACCAATCACAGTCAGGGGGAGGTCTCAGAACAATAACACAGAGATTAGGACCAATCACAGTCAGGGGGAGGTCTCAGAGATTAGGACCAATCACAGTCAGGGTGAGGTCTCAGAACAAACAACACAGAGATTAGAACCAATCACAGTCAGGGGGAGGTCTCAGAACAGTAACACAGAGATTAGAACCAATCACAGTCAGGGGGAGGTCCTATTTTGGCTCCTTTGTGCCAGGGTTTGTGGTGGTGTGGTGATCTACAGGCTGCTCCACTGTGTCACTGGGGGGTCACATGAGCATACCTAGCCCAGAGTAGGCAGGAGTGGGGGGTCAGGGCGTGTAGTCGCGGGGGTCCAGGTATGAAAGGGACACGTGTTCCACACAGACGGAAAACTCATTGGCATGTTTGTCGTGTGGCACATCCCGACCGTGTGACTCCTCGCCGCCCGCTCCTCCATTTAATTTCCTCCCCGGCTCTTCGCCGGATGCGGGCGAGGCGGCGCGGGCCCCGTGTGTCTACATATTTAACCTAATGGTTTTTTATGAGCCACACGTGGAGCGGTATTAAAACGCCTTCACGCTCTCCGCGCTGACATTAGCGGCGCACGCCTCCCTTCAGTTGTCTGTTTTTATCAGCCGCCCGGCGTGAGAAATGAATGAACCCAGGGAAAATATTTGGGAGCACGCAGGGAGATAGCATTACGAACTCGGAGCGGAGGTTCTGGGGACGCGCGAGTGTTTTAACTTCATCATGTTCTCCACCGAGAAAGCAATATCCTACCGCAGAGGGTCCTTCCGTAACAGTCAGCGTGGCGGCGCAGCGAAGCCACAGCTCTATTATTCATGTGTTTACAAAGACATTATTGTACAGAGCCCAGAAATAACGCTGTGGAAACATCTCACCTCCCCCACGCAGCAGCTGTCCAGACATCCACAGAGCCGCACACGTCACAGACCACCACCTCATTCACTCATCTCCGGTAAACACGGCAGTAATGATGACTTACACAGATCTGTACCAAACGCCTGTAACCCCTCCACCTGCACCCATAACAGCTGGGACTGGATCGGGCATGTACTGGACGAGGTTCTGGATGTAGCCACATCAGTGTTCAGACACTCTCACATCAGGGAGCTGGTCAGGTGGTCCAGATTTGGTGGAGGCCTTCCCTGGCACAGTTCCGAGGAGAATTCCCTGTAGGCTGGGATTGTATCCACTGCTGGTAGACCCGTATGACCGTACGCTTCCACACACCTGCAGATCCAGCTACTTCCTTCACACTATGGTCTTTGGCCACGCCCCCATGCAGTCCCTCCTTTTAGCCAATCATTAACATCTGCTCTGGAGCCATTTTCCACACCTGGAACGAAACACTCCCTGCACTGTAGCACCTCCTCCCAATCTATGGATCCCGTCACACACACCCCGCAGGGCCCCCCATCATCCCCGTGCAGCGCCATCTGCAGGAGCCTGAAGGTACTACCACCTTGAACAGGCAAGGTGACTCGAAGAGACACTCAGTGGTGTTGAGGTTCTGGACTCTGGGGTGGTCAGTCCGTTGTTCTGAGAACACCAGCAGCTCCTTTGTTGGATGTTTCTCAGTGAGGAGCTTCTTAAACAGCTACACCTCCTTTCAGACCTCCATAGTGTTGAGGAGTCTCTCACAGTGGAAGAAGGATGGACAGAAACACCTGTGAAGGTTCTCAGATCTGAAGCAGGAGTGGAGCTTGATATTCTCCTCTCTCAGAGATGGTGTTTATCTGATGGTGACAGTGCTGGTGGGTTGACCAGGTCTTCCAGGTGGTTGTTAGGAGGCCAGTTTTGTCTGCAGATTACACACTGAATAAATGACATGGTGGTCTCTGACTTTTGGTACAGTTGCTGCATAAACCTGTGGTTTGGGAATTCTGAGCTGTTCGGAATGTTCCATTAGCATTTTCTTGGCTGGTTTGAAGTAGCATATGTTTGTAAGAACTGCAGGAACCGACAGAAATCCTGCTTTGGGAATAACGTAGGAAGTCTTTATGGCCCATTGTCGTCGTGTCAGCATTGCTCCGCACACAAACCTTTCAGGTGTTCGCACAGAGGGGAGCGCCTTCGGGACAGAGGGGTTCAGCACATGCTTTAAAAAGAGGTTGGAAAAGAAAAGTGTCTAATCACTGATCCTCATTCCACGGAGGATACTGTGATGAGCTGGAAGCTGAGCCGTGCGTAAACACAAAGTATTAGCAAATATCTGCAATATAATCAAACATCTGCTTGTTTATTATTTTTGTCTGAAATGAAAAGGTCAGTGAAAATCATATTTTATACACACTCATCATCAGAGGAGTAGCTGCACCCAGAAGGAGGTGTGGGAGTGCAGGTGTGTTGGGAAGGAAGATAAAGGAGACCAGGATCAATAACTGGTGATAAATTTAGACTGATATGATCAATATTTATTGAGCTACACATACAGAAGTCTGTCTCTCAGTATGGCGTCGGGCCGCCGTGTTCGCTAACCCAACACGCCAGACGTCTCGGTATGGAGCTGTAGAGGTTCCTGATGGAGTCCTGTGATAATCCATCCCATGCAGCTTGAACATCCTCACACAGCTCCTGCAGATGGTGCGGTAGGGGTGAAGGTGGAGGGACACCAGGTCTTCTGGACGTGTGGCGACAGACCGTTCATCTTGGTGCTGACCACGGTGCCTCCACACACGGATTCGTTGGGCGTCTCCACCAAGACTAAAGCGGGACTCGTCACTGAAGATGACCCGCTGCCATTCTGAGTCTCTCCATGACAGTCTGGTACGACACCACTGCAGTCTTTGGTGACGGTGACGTGGTGTTAAGGACAGTCGTGGTAACGGTCTGTGTGCAGGTAGTCCTGCGTGGTGCAGCCGTCTGCCGATGGTGCTGCACTAACAGGAGGACTGATGGAGGACACCACTGCTCGCTGGAGGTCTGTAGTGGTGGTGTTGGGTCAGTCAGGTACAGAGATAAGACCCGTCCCTGCTTGAGTCTTGAATCGTACGCATGTCTCATGGAGTCAGACCTGCCCAGTCCTGTGGGTCGATTCCCTCTGGGTGCAGCTGTTCTTTGATGATGAGTGCAGATCCTTCTACTGAGTCAGAGCTTCCATTATAAGATTATATCAACGAGATATAGAGAATTCTACCTGCTGTATCATGTTTTGAAGCGTGGGTGTGACATCCATCAAATACGCGCAAGATCAATACACAGAGCATCAGCCGGGGACGAGACATCACAGCATCAGATGGCAAAACAAACACAGCTCTGATAATGACAGAGACGGTTATGAAGTTGGAGCCGCTGCTGCTGAAAGATGCACATCATTCTCCAACCAGGACCAATTAGCATAAAAGAGACTGGCATGTCGGATTGATCAGATAATACACGCCGGGTGGGTTCGACTTGAATCCGGATCTCAGAACACTTCTGAGAAGCACTTCACCCAGCAGTGTCAGTGTTAATGTTGCTCACACTGAACACTGTGCTGCCTGATCCCCGGCTCTCAGGCCTAGCCATGCGGTTGTGCGTGAACACCCTTGGTCAGATGAAGTGAATGGAACGTCTGCATGGGGGAACCTGAGAGATCACATACTGGAATGCTTGATTATGTAACTTCTGAAAAGTGTACTTCCACACATAGTGGCATGTGCGGTAGCTTCGGGACTGTCTGTGTTGCAGATCGCGACAGAGGAGTGGATTGGGCTGTGTAAGTCCAGGGAGATCCCGTGCTCTAGGAACGTGTCTCTGATGCACACTCTGGGAGAGCCTGTGAAGATCCGAAGCTGGACCATCGCGGGGCTTCCCTCGGACAGCTTTTCCATCGACAACGGCATCATCATCTCGTAAGTTCCTCCTCCTCCTCTCACTGTCCACTCTATCAGCTCCACTGACCGTACAGGACACTCTATAGGTGTACAGGTCCAGACTGTAGTCCATCTGTTTCTCTGTATACTGTACCACCCTGTTCTTCAATGGTCAGGACCCCCACAGGACCACCACAGAGCAGGTATGATGTGGGTGGTGGATCATTCTCAGCACTGCAGTGACACTGATGTGGTGGTGGTGGTGTTAGTGTGTGGTGCTGGTGTGAGTGGATCAGACACAGCTGGTGTGAGTGGATCAGACACAGCAGTGCTGCTGGACACCTCAGTGTCACTCCTGGACTGAGAATCGTCCACCAACCAGAACTATACAGCCAACAGCGTCCTGTCGGCAGCGTCCTGTGGGCAGCGTCCTGTAAGCAGCGTCCTGTGGGCAGCGTCCTGTAAGCAGCGTCCTGTGGGCAGCGTCCTGTAAGCAGCGTCCTGTGGGCAGCGTCCTGTAAGCAGCGTCCTGTGGGCAGTGTCCTGTGGGCAGCGTCCTGTGTCCACTGGTGAAGGACTAGAGGATGACCAACACTGCACTGTGCAGCAGCAGATGAGCTATCGTCTCTGACTGTCCATCTACAAGGTGGAGCAGCAAGGTAGGAGTGTCTAATAGAGTGGACAGTGAGTGGACACAGTGTCCCAACACTCCAGCAGCACTGCTGTGTCTGATCCACTCACACCAGCACCACCCACACTAACACACCACCACCACGTCAGTGTCACTGCAGTGCTGAGAATGATCCACCACCCACATCATACCTGCCCTGTGGTGGTCCTGTGACCACGTCTCCTGCTGTTGATCAGAGCGTCGTTGCTCCTCTGTTTCTATTTCCACATGCTGTAGCAGTCGTGGTAGCTGCACCGCACTGTTCCTCCTAATTAACAGCCACATGCTCAGCCCCGTCTCCTCATTATTCACCACCACCAGTGCAGCTGATAAGATACCGGCTGCCCAGCTGCAACTAGAACGTTCCATCTACTCACTGAAGAAAACCCTGTCACTGCATGGCTTCTTTGAACCACAGTGCCTCCACTGAGCTGCTGGACTACCAGATTTCCCCTGTAGCTCATCATCTAACTGAGGAACACAACATTCCTATCCCTGTACTCCAAGATGACAGTTCCCACGTTCATGGCTGCAAGTGTGGCTGATTGACATGATGGACATTCATGAAGATTCACACATCTGGACTGGCCCGCAAAAACCCCAGATTTGGATCCTCTTGGAAATCAACCAGTAAAACATCAGGGAAGGCATCCACCAAATCTGGACCAACCGACCAGTTCTCTGGTGTAGGAGTGTCTGAACATTGATGTGGCTACATCCAGAACCTCATCCAGCACATGCCCGACTTCGTATTTCCCAGTTTCAGGTCCAGGATTACAGCATGTGGCTCAGGTCGGGTTCAACAAGCTCTCCTGCTCTTGGGCGCCCCCTCTAGTGCAGTACCATCACCTGTGCAGATATACAGCTCTGTAAATACATCAGAGCCCACTCCAGTCTGTTCTCAGATCAGCATCTCCACATGTACAGCAGGTTCTCAGTGAGGAACCGAAGGTTGGGTTCTAGCTTCACTGGCAGATACAGTGAGCGTCTGGTTCATAAGAACAAGGTCCAGCAGCAAACACACAGGACAACACAGCTACAGACTGGCAGAGGGCCAAACCCACTCTCTACTGACCGTGATGAGCGCCACTTCATTCCAATGTCCCTTACCCACCGTAAGATGACCTCGAGTGACCTACAGAGAGACTGGCGAGCGGTGGCTGGGGTGAAACGCACAGCGAGCATGGTTCTAAAAACAGGCTTCTGGAGGTCATTAGTGATTTTCTAAATACACAGATCTAATACAATATCTGATCTGGAGTTTGGGAGACATGGTTCCAGTAGTGTAGAGAACCAAACAGAACCAACACAAACCCAGAACCTGTACACCTAGAGAACCTGATCAGGTACAGGTGGGCTCTTCAGTCTGTAGTCGGCTGCTGTATGTGGATCTCTGTGTGAAAAGCATGGGGATAAAAAGGCTTATAAATGGATTATAGATTGAGAAATGCAGACGTTTGGTGGCTCTAACATCAAAGACAGACTTAAATAATTGGGCATGGTGGACATAAAGGAAAAGAGAGAGGTGAGTGATTAGCATCAAAAGGTGTAGCACATAGCAAAACACCACATGCTAATGAGGGCAAGTTTCTCATTTTTCAGGAAGCCGGAGGAAAAGTAGGCGTGGTCTCTAGGCACAGCCGTCCTGCGTTGGCCTGGCGTGACGCTCAGAGGCTTTATAATCTTTTCTGTGTCTTAGTGAATCTCGGAGTTTCTCCGTGCTTCTGTCTCTTCTAACCCGAGCGCGGAGACGGAGACGGAGACGGGGATGTGATCACTAAAACAGAGCGCTCGCTTTGCTGCCTTTGTCACTCCTTTGCCGAGCAAGGCTTTGAAGACGCTGCGGAGGCTCAAAGTGTTTTCATGTTGAAGGAGAAACGCAGCTTCCGCTTCAGAATCCATTGGACTGGAGCCGAAACGGAGCTTTGATGAACATGGCATCTCTCAATTACTCAGACGCTGCCTCCACCGGTGCAGAAACAGACACCTGGCTTCTGATTCAGCCTTTAAAGCCCCGCCTCGTCACTCGTCACATACCTGAGCAGGTGTTTTACCGGACTCAGATGGTCAGCTGAGCAGATACTGATATACACTGGCCAGACCCCCACAGGACCACCACAGAGCAGGTACTGTGTGGGTGGTGGATTATTCTCAGCACTGCAGTGACACTGACGTGGTGGTGGTGTGTTAGTGTGGGTGGTGCTGGTGTGAGTGGATCAGACACAGCAGTGCTGCTGGAGTGTTTAGACACTGTGTCCACTCACTGTCCACTCTATTAGACACTCCTACCTTGCTGCTCCACCTTGCAGATGTAATGGTGGATGTTGGGTCAGTCAGGCTTACGTCACACGATGTCAAACCTACACACCAAGTTTCCTTCTGCTACTTGTGGAAGTGTCCGCGTGATGGTGAGTGTATATGTCTGTGTGTTACTCCATATGACCGTATAAGAAGCTGGGTGGTGATAAGAGTGACCCTGCATGCTGTTTATGTGCCTACACGTGCCCGTCTGAAGGATAAAGCGGTTATTGTGACAGCTGAGAGACTCCAGGGAAACTACCCTCGCTTGGATGCGCACAGTTAGCTCTGACAGGAGCTGCTTTCCGCTCCAGTTCAGCAGCTATAGTAAATACTCTCCTTTTCCCCGAGTCTTCGCAGATCGTACAGTAAGGCCCCACCAGTTTCCAGCCACTACTGGAGGAAGCTGATGCACTCTGGCAGGCCAGCTTTGATTCACAGCGCAGGGCTGGCGGTAGATGCTTTTGGGAAGCAATATAGCGCCGCTTTAGAGGCCCCTGCGATGATGCTCGATAATGCAGAGCCAGCCCTTCTCGGGAACGCTATATTGGAAAGTTAATTGCGTTTCGGGTGAGTAAAGATTCTTTAGTGGAGAGTTATATGCCGAAATGGAAAAGTGCTGGCGAGGAGCGTTATTCTCCAGAACAAAGTAATAACCTTCTGGAGTTTGTGTCCCCAGCGCAGACGCAATATTGAGAGCCTTATATTAGTCTGTAGGAGTGAGGCTAAACAGCGTTTAAGGGGGAGGTCCTGTTTAAGATGGTGAGGAGACACCCACTCTGTCTGTTGGCTGTTTTCCCGCATTGTAGAAACACAACCAACCACGGTAAACTTCAGTCTTAGAACCTCCAAGGTAGCCCCTGTATCTCAAGCCTGGCACCCCCTCAGTCAGCTTCCACCTGGGATGCTTTCACAACAGGCCTGAAGGAGATCCAGGCATGCTCAGCACTCGTTAGCTGCTCGCTTGGTTGTCCTACATTAGAGCCTATTAGAGTTCTGACGTCCTTTAACGTCAACGTGTGTTCAGTCGACTTTTGGCTGGTACCGAATTTGATGGAACCCGTTCCTGTCTGATGTTCCTCCTCTGCAGTAACGCGAGGCGGTGGCCGCTGATGATCGACCCGCAGGGCCAGGCCAACAAGTGGGTGAAGAACATGGAGAAAGCCAACAGCCTGCACATCATCAAGCTGAGCGACGCGGACTTCGTGCGGACCCTGGAGAACTGTATCCAGTTTGGCACTCCAGGTGATTCAGTGTGCAGTGTTTGTCCGTCAGCGTGTGTTATTACAGGTGGGCTCAGTGTTCTTTAGATCTTTGATCTGATTAGCCCTGTGGAGTTGAGCGTCTCATAGTCGATACATTCTGGGAATCGCCCCCCGAAATCAGAGGAGCTACACGGAGTTCACACCCACGGCGGCCAGCGTGAAGGCCTGTAAAGCTCTACTGGGGTCCTCTCACTGGATACCCATGAAGCCTGGTCCATGATACATCTGGAATCACCTGCTCATGCTACTCAGCTTTGTTCTTCATTGGCTCAATCATTTATGCCATAAGAGTTAAACATAGTCACTCACACTGTTATTATTGAATTCATGATCATATTCATCATCACTGGGACACTTCTACATAACACATACATAGCAGCATGTAGGTCATGGTTTGGTTCAAGCTGAGGGCTGCGGACCACCACTGGGTCAGGAAGCACCCTCTAGTGGTCCATGAGACTTTACTCAGGTGTAGTGGCCCAGAAACGTCATACCTGACCATATTAGTGTTATATTATGTAAATATATATATAATTACATGTATATTAATATACACATACGCGCCACACAGTAGCAGGCTAATCAGATATCTTCAGTTCAGGACAACTTAGCGGCTGGCTAGCCATGGATGGAGGGGTTCTTGGGGCGCCCCCCACCCCCCCGTTTGAATTTGGATACGTCATAATTTTCCTTTAACCAGATTCCAGTTCATATATTTATAAAGGTTGGTTTGAGTTTTGGTGGGCCGCCATGCTTTGTAGTTATTATCAGCTGGGGGGAAAACGCTTGAGAATTCTTGTGACCGTTTGGATAAATGCTGTAAAGAGTAGAGGGGAGAGAAGGAGGGAGGTGTTGGAAAGAAAGTGTTAGAGGGACAGGTTTAAGAGAAAGAGATAGAGACGTAGTGGAGGAAGTGAGAGGGAGAGAAACAGAGGGACAGTTTAAGAGAGTGAGAGACATAGTGAGTGAGAGAGAGATGGAGAGAGTTTGAGAGAGAGTCTCCAGGTGTACTTTTGCAGAGATTTGAATTTGGATTATCTATAGCCTCCCAACCTTCCCCACCGCCCACCAAACCGCCCCCACTCGTGGGATCAAATTTGAACCTCTTGACATTTCAGTACAGCCACAGCTCTGAAGAGAAGAGCGGGTGAACCGGCAGAATCAGTCACCAGTTTAAAAGAGCAGCGTGAGATTTACAGGGGGTCTATAATCAGGAGCGGAGTGTAATATACATACCCGGGTCCTCATTAGTGTATAATTACCTGTAGGTACAGATCGCTGTGTGTTCTGGTTATCTAGAACGAGCTTCATATCTACAGAGGAGCAGCGCGTCCTCCAGCAGACACTACCACCACCATGTTTCTCCAGCAGCCCAGAACAGACTCACCTCACACGGGCTGTAGAGAGACTCTCACTGTTACAGTGAAGCAGCAGATTCAACTAGGGGGCGCTATAACACCGAATGGAAGACGTAGAAGGAAGAAGGAGAACTCTTATTGAAATGTTTAGATATACACTATATTGCCAAAAGTATTCACTCCCCCATCCAAATCATTGAATTCAGGTGTTCCAATCACTTCCATGGTCACAGGTGTATAAATACAGGCACCAGGCATGCAGACTGCTCCTACTTCCTGTTCCAACATGACCGCACACCAGTGCACAGAGCAAGCTCCATAAAGACATGGAGGAGCGAGTCTGGTGTGGAGGAACTGGACTGGCCTGCACAGAGTCCTGACCTCCACCCGATAGAACACCTTTGGGATGGATTAGAGCGGAGACTGAGAGCCAGGCCTTCTCGTCCAACATCAGTGTCTGACCTCACACATGTGCTTCTGGAGGAATGGTCAGAAATTCCCATAACCACATTCCTAACCCTGTGGGAAGAATTCCCAGAAGAGTTGGAGCTGTTGTAGCTGTAAAGGGTGGAGCATCATATTACACCCTGTGGATTAGGAATGGGATGTAGCTCAGGTTCATATCCATGTGAAGACAGACGAGCGAATTGATTTGGGAGTACATCTGATTTTCCCTCCCGGTATTCCTGCAGCCTGTACCGCGTCCTGTCCGTATCACCGCACCGTGTGCCGCCGGTAACTTCCTTTGTGATCCGCTTAAACGGGCCGTTTGTTCCGTCTCAGTCACGCGCCCTGAAGCATGTGATGAGTTAACCAGGTAGATCTCCCCTTATCTCGTCCACCAAGGGAGGTAAACAGACCTGGCCGCCCCGGGTGCAGTACCGCACCCCCTCCCCGGGGGTCTCCCTTCACCGGCAAACCCAAAGCGGAGATCAAAGCAGGAGCTGGAGCTACCTGTCGAGAGGCACGGCTCACGCCTTCACTCCTCAGGGCGACATGGAACGCTCATTTCCAGATGCCACACTGCACCGCTGCCCGCGAGCGCTATCCACAGACTAATTTCACACACCCGCTCCTCCGGGGCCGCACGGGCGCCGGCGAGAAGCCTAACACACGAGCGACAGCATACGCAGCGTCCTCCTCTCCTACTTGTCACTCCTTTGAATTCTCCCCCACAGCATCCCCCCAAGTTTTTAGCCCTGAAGATGAGTCGCCGTCCCCCCAATTCCCACCTCAGCAGCACGCGCCCGACTGCGCGCCCTTTGAGTAAAGAGCTGGTATTATGAATCATCCTTCCCTTTGTCGCTTATTTGGTCGAGCGGGTGAGCAGGGGGTGTTACAGAACACCTTGAGCTCGACTTGGCATGAGAGAGAGTGAGAGAGAGAAAGGAAAGAGAAAAGGGGAGAGAAGGAGGGATTGGGAAGAGAGGGAGAGTGGGAGAGAGTTTGAGTGAGAGACAAAGAGGTAGAGAGAATTAGAGAGAGGGGGGGGGCGGAGTTTGAGAGAGACAGAGTTTGGGGAAGTGGAGGTAAGAGAGAGAGAGTTTGAGGGAGAGAGAGAGAGAGGGAGAGTTTGAGAGAGAGAGAGAGGGAGAGTTTGAGAGAGTTTGAGAGAGAGGGAGAGAAAGAGTTTGAGAGAGAGAGAGAGAGAGAGAGAGGGAGAGAGTGAGAGAGTTTGAGAGAGAGGGAGAGAAAGAGTTTGAGAGAGAGAGAGAGAGAGAGAGGGAGAGAGTGAGAAAGTTTGAGAGAGAGGGAGAGAAAGAGTTTGAGAGAGAGAGAGAGAGGGAGAGAGAGAGGGAGAGAGTGAGAAAGTTTGAGGAAGAGGGAGAGAAAGAGTTTGAGAGAGAGAGAGAGAGGGAGTTTGAGAGAGAGAGAGAGAGAGAGAGAGGGAGAGAGTTTGTGAGAGAGGGAGAGAGAGAGAGAGAGACAGGGGGAGAGAGAGAGAGAGGGAGAGAGTTTGAGAGAGAGGGAGAGTTTGAGAGAGAGAGTGTCTGAGAGAGAGAGAGAGAGGGAGGGAGAGAGTTTGTGAGAGAGGGAGAGAGAGAGAGAGAGAGAGAGGGAGAGAGAGAGAGAGAGAGAGAGCGTTTGAGAGAGAGGGAGAGAGAGAGAGAGAGGGAGAGAGTTTAAGAGAGAGGAAGAGAGAGAGAGAGAGAGAGACAGAGAGGGAGAGAGAGAGAGAGAGAGAGAGAGAGAGAGACAGAGAGGGAGAGAGAGAGAGAGAGAGGGAGAGAGGGGTGTGGTGTGGTGTTACTGGATCGGTGTGTATCTGGGTTCTCCTCTGCACGGTGGAGTTCAGCTCGGGTGTGTGGAGTAGTGATGAACTGTGGTGATGCTGGTTTGTGCTGGGTAACCAACAGTAACCCACATGGACCAGTATGAATCCCACGCTGCTCTGAGCTGATTCCTTCAGCAGGGTATGTACAGCAGGACTGTCGTATCAGGACCATTATAGGTATATACCTATTAAACTTCATATACCACAAATACACCATACACACATACAGCAGGAAGGATCCTACCTCCGGGAGGACAACGCGGCAGCGCTGCACTGATACAGCAGGATGTACCGTTCCAGTTCTTTAACCAGGATTAGAAACAGTCTTCCCAGATCAACAACTTCACAACCTAGCGTGTCTCATTCACACCAGACTCACCTGTACCTGCCGACTGTAATGTGGAAATATTCATCTTTATCCACATACACACTGCAGAACCCAAACAGGAACCAACAGAACCCACGGTTCTAAAGTGCATTTTCCACCTGCTGTAGAGACTGAATCATTATAATCACCATGATTAATGAATTAGCTGGTCATTCTATATCACTCTAAAGTGTCTCTAATTAGCTAGCTAGCTAACATGCTGCCTGGCTGCTATGAACCAATATACTGCTCTACTCTGTACACACACACACACACACACACACACACACACACGTCTACATGTACACAGAACCGTGTGGAGAACCAAACCCAGCTTTTATTTTCCTCTGTCGAGTGTTAATATGAGCAGACACACTCGCTCTGTGGCTGCTAGCATGAGCGCTAATAGCGTTAGCTTCTCCTAGCTGGCGTCCTGATGTAGTAATGCTCTCTACAGAGTAATAACTCTACACATACGGATCAGAACATCATCATCCCGTCCTAGTTTACACTCTGGAGCTCTTACTGGAGTATCATAGTGCTGGTGGAACATCATCTACATCTGGAGAGTAAAGGATTCACTACACTGGGATTAGCTTCATCTGCTAACGTTAGCACACACAGAGGATCCTCAGTGAGGCTCATCCAGCAGCTCTACCTGCTTTAGGAAGCTGGAAAACGGGAATAACAGAAGTAAATCCTTACATGGTCTGGAATATTTAACATTACAGTCTCAAACACAAGATAATCTGACTGTTACAGTTGACATTGCTTTGTCTGTTCTGTTGTGGTGAAGTGTCCTGAAGCTCTTTCTACAGGCTCACCATGGCACCAGTTCTCAGACTCCGTATGTTCCTGTGTGCTGTTTAATTCCCCGTCAGTGCTGCTGGAGAACGTTGGTGAGGAGCTGGACCCCATTCTTGAGCCCCTGCTGTTAAAGCAGACTTTCAAGCAGGGTGGGAGTGTGTGTATCCGCCTCGGAGATTCCACCATCGAGTATGCACCAGATTTCCGGTTTTACATCACAACCAAGCTACGAAACCCTCACTATCTACCTGAGACATCCGTCAAGGTGAGTCTCCATGACACGTGCTCAACCTGAGGCATCTGTTTATTGTGAGGGCTCTGTGTAACTTTACTTACAGGGAGTAAAAGGTTTCCTGTATTGTCCTGCAACTCGCTGGAAACTCAGATGGAACAGTTGCATGCACCTCAACTATTTGGAACAAGTTTCATAACTCCAGGATGGTCATTTTTCAGTTTAAATAGTCGTGGCTGTACACTCATCCTCAAAGTAACAGCTGCACCGCCGTCGTGTTTGCTAACCCAACACGCCAGACGTCTCGGTATGGAGCTGTAGAGGTTCCTAATGGAGTCCTGTGATAATCCATCCCATGCAGCTTGAACATCCTCACACAGTTCCTGCAGATGGTGCGGTAGGGGTGGAGGTGGAGGGACACCAGGTCTTGCGGACCTGAAACGACAAACTGTCCATCTTGGTGCTGACCACGGTGCCTCCACACACGGATTCGTTGGGCGTCTCCACCAAGACTAAAGCGGGACTCGTCACTGAAGATGACCCGCTGCCATTCTGAGTCCCTCCATGACAGTCTGGTACGACACCACTGCAGTGTTTGGTGACGATGACGTGGTGTTAAGGACAGTCGTGGTAACGGTCTGCGAGCATCTAGTCCTGGTTTGATCATTCGTGTGTCTTCCCACCAAGTTTCATGTAACCTGTGCACTGAATCCCCCACACACTAGGGGGCAGTAAGCACACTTGGCTGAAGCATTGGGCGACCCTGTCCATGGTGCACAGAGAGCAGTTAGAGGTTAGGTCAGTTGCTTCATCATGTTATCCAAGAACTCGTACATGGATCTGAGACATGCTTGATGCCACCGAGGCAAACCAGGTGGCTGATATTCATCTGAATGGAATCTGAATTAAATCAGTGACCCCAGTTTAGGTCTCCCAGTGTCCCTTCTGGAGGAGCTCTCAGAATTCCCGCTCCTGAACAGGAACTGTGACACGTCTCTCGGCACGCAATGAAAGCAAGAAGCACTCACACAGCTGAACCTCACGGTGGACCATCAGAACACCCTAACACACAGTCCTGCGTTTCTGCATCGCAAGCAGGGTTAACCTCTAAACCCCCAGCCATGGAAAGACCCTGTGCAGCGCTGTTATCCAGGAGGAAGAGGTGGAGCACCATACAACACATACACAGCAATACCCACACCCAGATCTGATGCTCTATCCGTGCTGACTCATCTTCCCTGTTCGAATTCAGATAGCCTTGATGTTATCTTGAGATGAAAGGCACAAAACTCTGAACCAGAGCACAGAATTAGAGACGAAAAGGCAGCACAAGTGCTGCGAAATCACTTAGGGCTAAGATCCTGTCATTTGGCTCGCTCGCCACACGCCAGATAAAAGAGAAAAGATTGCTGAGATTATCGTAGGGCTCGCTCGCTGTGCTTCTCTCATTACTTTCAAAGCAACAAAAGTCTGAGTCATTTTCCGTGTCCTAACATCCACACTTGGTATCATATATGCCCACTGGCCACTTTAACAGAAACCCCTACTGTGTACCCTTGCTCACCAGGCTCTAGGAGGGCTATCTGTTTACCTTGTTCTGTGCTTGTGCACCAAATGTCCTGGACCAGAGTCTGACTCCTCCTGATTCCTGTTGCCTGATTTTCTGATGCTTGATGTGGACTACTGCCTAACCTGTGCGATGAGATGCAGAACCACTGCCCATCCTGTGCAGTCTGATGCAGAACTGCTGCCCACCCTGCGCAGTCTTTTGTGGAACTTCTGCCGTCCAGTGTAGTCTGATGCGGCACTACTGCCCATCCAGTGTGGTCTGATGCGGCACTGCTGCCCATCCTTTGCAGTCTGGTGTGGAACTGCTGCCCATCCTGTGCAGTCTGATGTGGAACTGCTGCCCATGCTGTGCAGTCTGATGTGGAACTGCTGCCCATCCTGTGCAGTCTGATGTGGAACTGCTGCCCATGCTGTGCAGTCTGATGTGGAACTGCTGCCCATCCTGTGCAGTCTGATGTGGAACTGCTGCCCATGCTGTGCAGTCTGATGTGGAACTGCTGCCCATCCTGTGTGGTCTGATGCGGCACTACTGCCCATCCTGTGTGGTCTGATATGGAACTACTGCCCATCCTGTGCGGTCTGATGCTGCGGCTTCATCTGCCTTGACTGCGTGCCCACTTCTGACTAGTTTACCTTCCATGGAGCTTCACAACATGGTCGCCTCAGACAAGACAACAGGCCAGGAGCCTGGAGATTCCGGAACGATAAACCTCTCAGGGTTCATCATGTAACGGGGTTCTTTCAGTGTTCATGGCTCTACATGCTGCCATTTCCTTATTAAAGAACCTTAAAGAACCATCCTTTTTAAGGCTGTAGATCTCCAGCAGAGGAGAACCATACTGTCCAAACTGTCAATGCTAATCGTGGTACTACACCAAACGAGAGGTGCTGGTCCTTTTTGCTGCTTGTCACTAAAAAGCTTGTTCCAAATTAATGAGTTTAGTGAAGCATGATGGGTAATTAAAGGGGCATAACCCCACCCAGTTCCCACAGACCTAGTCATGGAGGTTGGGGAACCAGCCTTGTGGCAAGAAGGTCACCGGTTTGTTTCTTTGAACCAACAGAACACGACTGAGTTGCAAGGCACCTAACCCCCAGCTGCTCCCTGGGTGCCATGTATAGGGTTGCCCAACACTCCGGGCAAGTGTGTTCACTGCCCCCTAGTGTGTGTGTTCACTAGTGTGTGTGTATATGTGTGTTCAGTTTATGGATGGGTTCAATGTGGAAGACAGAGTTACCTGTGGATTATGGCCAAATGGTTCCATTCCGGAATTCCTCAGTCGTCTCTCTAATGCTGATCTGGGTCAGAGTATGGGTGAAGGCCTGGAGGATCCAGCAGATGGACTGCAGGTGGAACTACAAGGTTGGGGTTTCCAATAAAGTGGCCAGCGAGCATAAAGCTGAAAGTGCAAATGGTGAAAATGACACCACTAAACACGGCGCTGTAGGTACGCTTCTAAAGAACGCGTCTCCGCACCTCGACAGGTTCCATACAGTGACACGAGGCGACCACCTGACACCCTATGGACCAATCACAAACAAGAGTGATCAGATCAGTTCAGAAAGTGCCGTGGTGCACCTAGCTTCATCTCCAAGCCTCTGTTTTTCAGCTGGTTCCACCCACTCACGCTACGCCGCTGCTCAAGCTTGGTAAATGAGAGGCATGTGGTAGGAAGCTGCTGGAGGACCGCCCAGCGGAGAGAGCTCGCAGACTGAGCCGCCATAATGGCGTTATGTAGAAGACGCAGTGGTCCAGGTTAAGGCTGGTTAGGCATTCGTTTCCTCGGATGTTTGTAATGGAGCAACAAGCGAGACCATGCTGATCTATTTTGCCTAATTGTTGGATGTT
The DNA here is from genome assembly GCA_024036415.1 of Prochilodus magdalenae. NCBI lineage: Eukaryota > Metazoa > Chordata > Actinopteri > Characiformes > Prochilodontidae > Prochilodus > Prochilodus magdalenae. The sequence continues at coordinate 93,060 of JAMWET010001941.1, read as the reverse complement.
CACGGCGGAGGTGCCGACGCACAGCTGCAGGGGACAGGTGCGGCGGTGTGCGCGTGTGTACCCACCCCTAATAAATCAGCTTTTCCCCAACAAACAGATGCAGAGGCGAAGTGGAGACATTTCACGCGGTGAGCCGTCTCCATCACCATCCACCGCCGATAAGAAGCCTAGCGCCGACTCTCTCTCAGACATTCACTCCCGTGTCTTTGCCGCTCCAGTCAGGCGGGGAAGTCTTACCAAGCCCTGCTTGAACGGCTCCTCTTTGTCAGTATTCATCATATTGACAGGCTGGTGGTTTCAGACCCGAACTGAGGCAGTTCCCAGCGGTACAGTCTTCTGCAGGAAGCCCAGAGTGGATGATCTCAGTGCAGTCGGGCCCGTTCTCTTTTGTACCCTTTGTTCTCCAGCAGGAGGCGTAAGCAATAATCACCACAAATGAACGAATGAATAAGTGAATGAAGCTTTTCATCAACATCTGCTGGCAAGCCATCTCAGCTCCTCCGTGGTGAAGGGTGCCAGGATTTGACGCTTGGCTTAATTGATTGTGTTCCATTTCAGACGGCACCGTAATGGCAGTAATGTGGGTTTGATTTGCCCGTGTGATTAAATAAATAAATAAACCCAGGAAACATCGCAGAAACAAGGCCATTACCCAGGATTCCTCTCGGCTCAGATAGTCAGGCACTTCCTTCCCTTGATTACCTGGGCTTCAGTGAACCTCTTCAGCGTCTGTGACTCACTGTGTTAGCTTTCTGAAGATGTTGACGTGGGGAGACGGGATGAAAACCCTTTACGACCTTTATAACCTTTAGCAGAGAAGTCCCAGTACGGCTCCTTACTGCCTGATCCGATCTGAGGACTCTCTTTTTGAGGATCAGCCAATAATGTTGTTTATACGGTCCACAGTTTAGGCAAGACATGCTAGGCCTACCGGATGATTGGACTACCAGTTACCAGTTATCATGGTCTTTTGGATTTTTGTCCCTCTGCAACCGAAAGAACCCTGGTTCCACTCAGGCTTCTTAGAACCTTGGTACTATCAAGGGAACCCGTTTGCACCAACTTTTATTGGAACCAAGGAACACCAAGAGATATGACATCATCGCCAACAGGGGGCGCTGCACAGCGGTAGTAAACAGTAGTACCAAGATGGGGGAGCGTATAGGTGACCTGCGAGGGTTTGGGCTGTTATTCCAGTTGTTTGTTTACATCCAGACACGGATCAACTACTGGAGATAAGATAATGTAGAAGAGGTTCTCCAGTGGACCACTGGGTGGCGCCACTGTTGCCTTCTCTTTCCTCAACAACTGACACGCCATGGATGTCGTCGCGGTTCATACTGTGACTGGGTGGAACGGGGCGGCTGGGTGGAACAAGGTGACTGGGTGGAACCGGGCGACTGCGTGTAATGGGGTGACTGGGTGGAACGGGGTGATTGCGTGTAATGGGGTGACTGGGTGTAACAGGGCGTCTGGGTGTAACGGGGTGACTGGGTGGAACGGGGTGACTGAGTGGAACAAGGTGACTGGGTGGAACGGGGCGGCTGGGTGGAACAGGGTGTTCCATGTTCTGTGAGTTGTTATAGAACAGGCTACACGAGCTTTCCTTCCACAGATGTCACACCCCAGCTCTCCATGCTCTCCTGGCCTCTAGGTAACACTGCTGAACTTCATGATCACGCCGGAGGGTATGCAGGACCAGCTGCTGGGCATTGTTGTGGCTCGAGAGAGGCCGGACTTAGAAGAAGAGAAGCAAGCGCTCATACTGCAGGGAGCCGAGAACAAGAGGTACCCAATCCCTTAGAACCAGAAACAGTAGGTTCTCTTTTTATACAGGTTCTGACCCTTTCAGTACGAAGTCTCGTTAAAGAGGCCGACCAGCATCAACGTCGGATCGTGGTGATCGGATCGTTATCAATCAAGTGTAGAAGATGGGTCTAGTTCTCTACCAGCATTTAAATCTGATTAAACATGGCTGTGTTTAGAACATGTAGAAGCATTGCTTCATGGTGAAATGGTTCTTCAGGTTGATGGAGAACGTGCTGTATATGGTTCTATATAGCACCAAGAAGGTGCTTCGGTTGGAACAAGCTTGATGTTATAACAGAAGAGCTCTTTTTGTGCTGCACAGAACCTTCTAAATAAAATGTTCTATGTAGAACCATATCCAGGACATATCAGGAAGAGCCATGTTCATATCTCCTACTGATCCCTCCCTTGTCCCGCAGACAGCTACAGGAGATCGAGGACAAGATCCTGGAAGTGCTCTCCTCCTCCAAAGGGAACATTCTGGAGGACGAGACGGCCGTTCAGATCCTCTCCTCTTCCAAAGTGCTGGCCAACGAGATCTCGGAGAAGCAGGCCGTCGCTGAAGTGACGGAGCAGAAGATTGACGAGACCCGCATGGGCTACACGCCCATCGCCGTCCACTCGGCCATCCTGTTCTTCTCTATCGCTGACCTGGCCAACATCGAACCGATGTACCAGTACTCGCTAACCTGGTTCATCAACCTCTTCATCCTCTCCATCGACAACTCCGACAAGAGCGACGTCCTGGAGCAGAGGTACAGCCAGCCGCGCCTGTTCAGTATGAGCCGCATGTAGGATGTACTAGGTGGAGGAAGGTGCAGCTTCCCAGTGGGCCCCGTGGCAGTGGGCTCATTTACCTGGGGGGTCCTAAGTATTGTTTTGAGGGCTCCTTTATAATGTTTGTGTATGTATTATGACATTATGTTGGTCATTAGAGCAAACATAGAAGCTCAAAAATAAAATCCGGGAGAGATTAGTGTTTAGCAAGTTGTTGAAATTCTTAACTCGAGCTGTAGCATTGGTCTACCTCAGGGGGGCGCTGTAGGAAACTGGTTCATCCAGTTGGTCCTTCATAGTCTAGTAACTGTAACGATGACCTGGATACGTCCTGGATACGTCTTCACGGTGAGTCAGAGCATGGTGGGGAACCTGAACTCTTGGGTAGAGTGAAGCATTACTCATTTCTCTAGCTGAAGACGGAGGGGGAGATGATGAGGAGGAGCTCAGGTAACGTGTGGAAGACCAACCAAAGCAGAACAGAGCATCTCCAGAAGAAGAACCACTAACCCAGACTCGTAACCAGACTCTTAGTTGCCAGTGAAGCATTAACACCGCAATGGCGAGAGAGCTAGCAGGCAGCTAACTGGAAACCCCCTACATGCTAGGGGGCATGGGTGATATTAGAGAATTATGACGCGAGGGCAGTCTGTATATTTGGCTCTACATCAGTAAAGTAAAATAACTTGTGGTTATTACTGAGATGTGTTATGTGTTTTGGTTTGGTTGGTGGCTGCTACACCACACAGTAGTTGTATTCCAACAGTGGGTCCCTTATTGGTGAGCCCATAGATACCATAGTTTCAAAAGAACGTCTACACGATGAATGTGTAAAAATAATTTCCAAACTTTTAAAATCCATAAAAAATCTCCATAAAGATCCATAGGGTCTACACACTCTCCATAAAGTTCAGAAAGTTGAATTGGGTCTTGTTCCGATGGCTGCAGCAAGCGAGTAGAATCATGGCTGACCTCTTATGGCTGATCAGGTGGGGTCGAGACTGGAGCGAATCTGGAGCGATACTGGTGTGTTCAAACCGTGAGTTGTTGTTATCAGTAACGTCAGTTCTTGGCCTTTCCTGTGTATTAGGCGGTGTTCAGCCGTTTCCAGCCGTCCACCATCGTGCCTTTACCATATGACGAGTTTCAGGAAGTAAACTTTACAAGCGCAGCCAATTAGCTGACTGTTTTACCACTTTGCTGCCCCCTAGTGTCCCGGACATGAGTCGCTTTGTGTACCATATGGTTTTATGGCTTTACCAAATGTCCCTCGCTCCATACATTCCCATACTGAACTGAGTTGACAAACAACTGAGGGTTGGAAAATGTTCTGCCTTCAGGGGTCCTTAATTAGCCGAATCAGGTGGGTTTCTGGGGGGATGGAAGCGGAACCTGCAGGACGTAGATCTCGAGGAGAAGGGTGGGTGATCACTGGCCTACTGCGTGCTAGACTCCTCTGGAACTCTGACTGGAAGCCGGTTCTGTGGTCAGATAGGCCTTAGCTAGCTGATGAGGTTTGGTCAGATGGCGATATTGATAGGGACGATGGGCTCCGGTGAGGATCCGGCACGCCGTTCAGGCCTGAGCAGAGCTGCTGCACTGTGAGCATCTGTACACTCTAAGAGCTGACAAGAGGCCGTGAATGGAGACATCCCTGACCCCCCGCTCATGTTTATCATCACAGCGCTGTCTAAAATGGTCAGCACAGCTGTCTGGAGCTGCTTTGAGCCTTCAGTGAAGTGCTCTACCAGCTGAGCCCCTGAGCCGCTGGCTTTATCATCTACTTCAGTTCTTTATGTCATTTATTTATTTATTTTCTTCATTATTTATTATTATTATTTTATCATTACCGTTATAGTTTCAGTCAGTTGCTTTATTTACTTTTAATATGCTTTTTTATATTATTTATTTTTATTACCAATCTGGATCAGACACAGCAGTGCTGCTGGAGTGTTTAGACACTGTGTCCACTCACTGTCCACTCTATTAGACACTCCTACCTTGCTGCTCCACCTTGTAGATGGACAGTCAGAGAGGATAGCTCATCTGCTGCTGCACAGTGCAGTGTTGGTCATCCTCTAGTCCTTCATCAGTGGGCACAGGATGGTGCCCACAGGACGCTGCTTACAGGACGCTGACCCACAGGACACTGTTGGCTGAATAGTTCTGGTTGGTGGACGATTCTCAGTCCAGCAGTGACACTGAGGTGTCCAGCACTCACACCAGCACCACACACACTACCACACCACCACCACGTCAGTGTCACTGCAGTGCTGAGAATGATCCACCACCCACATACTACCTGCTCTGTGGGGGTCCTGTGGGGGTCCTGACCATTAAAGAACAGGGTAATACAGTACACAGAGAAACAGATGGACTACAGTCTGGACCTGTACACCTACAGAGTGTCCTGTATGGTCAGTGGAGCTGATAAGATGGACAGTGAGTGTAGATACAGGGAGGTGGGTTTATTGTTATGACAGATTGGTGTATATATATATAGCTGTACTGACTGTCACAGATTTATATGAGCTGTTTTGTTTGATGCTGGGTTGCTTTGTGGTTTTGGGTCACTCTTAATGAACTCTGAAATGAAGTTTAAATAAAGCTTGATTGATTAATTGGTTGAATATGTAATGTAGATTGTTATTATTATTAGGGTCCTACTATAACCACTCTCGCTTCACCGTCTGTGTCCAGACTGCAGATCCTACGGGACCATTTCACCTACTCGCTGTACGTCAACGTGTGCCGCTCGCTCTTCGAGAAGGACAAGCTCCTCTTCTCCTTCTGCCTCAACGTCAACCTGCTGAAGCACGAGAAGCTTGTAAGTGACTCCTCCCGTCCGCCTTAGTGATGCTGAATGACTAATTACTGACAGAGCGAGCTCGTGAATGACAGCGCCTCGTGAAAGACAGCGCCTCGTGAAAGACAGCGCCTCGTTAATGACAGGCGTACCTGTTCTAAAAGCTCCATGGTACATATTTAAATAAACACCCTGCTTAACGCTGCGCTGCCATCCATCATGTGCAGTCATCTGCCATAATACACCGACCTGACGCTGAAACACACTTTCACACATTAAATACACGCATATGATTCTACATAATTCATACTGAAGCATTTACTCATCATCAGATGGTGTGCTGACGGTTGATAGTGGGATTTACATTGTGTGTGTGTGTGTGTATGTGTGTGTGTGTGTGTGTGTGTGTGTGTGTGCTCTTCATGAATATTTAGATGAGCTCTGTTCTGATTGGCTGGTTTACAGCGAGACCCCACGCACAATAATCACACAAAAGCAACATTTAGCAGACTAAATAAAACGAGCCTCTGTGTAAATAAGCTCCGCCCTCATACTATTTAGTTAGCTATGCTAGTTACTTGTCGCTAATGCTAGTAGCTACCGTTCCCTGTGCTAGCTACTGGCTCCATCTGGACACCAACACACAGTAGAGTAAAGTTGATCCTCACTATGGAGCTCTCAGTTTAAGATGATCTGCTCCAACCGCCACACACGGATACAATCACACAGCATGGCTGCTACTTACAGGCTGCTGTTGGGGTGGTGGTGCTAATAAAGGTGGAGCTGCTCCTCTCTTCAGTCTCTTCAGGGTCAGACGCTGAGCGGAGCTGCTCCATACTGTCCAGAGAGGTTTGGGAATCTGTCCGGAGTGGAATGTGCAGACTGCAGGATTAACGGTGTTCCGGGATCCTGTTAAAGATGTGGGAGCTGGAGTTCCTGTTCTCCGGCTTGTGTTGGGAATTTTCCATTCAGAACATTGGATTAGGAAGCTGGTGAACAGGAAGAACTCCAGTCGGGTTTAAAAATGAACATCCACCATGTACCGCTGACAGGTGGGATCCTTGGGAAGGGAATGGAGAGTGCCGATATCCCCTTCCCAGCCTGGAACGCTGGAGTTCTCCACCTAGTCCACCATGTTGGTTCTGTCGCTCTGTTGAGGTTGGGGGTGTGTATATTAATGAGTGTGTTCCGTAACAGTTTAGGATTCGGGAATCGGCCCGTTTTCCCGTCCTCTTTTGGAAGTGCAGGATGTGTATTTGAAGGAGGAGCAGTGTTTGAGGTTCACGGTATGCGGGTTCTTTGTACTGGACTCTCCTCATTACACCGTCACAGTGTACAAGCACCTCTACAGTCTGTGGCAACTGCAGGCATGAAGCTACGCTTTATCTTAAAGGGCCGATACCATGTTAATCTGGCCATTAAACTTCTAACTATTAATAGCAGCTCCTCGTATCTACACCCACTGTCCACTCCATCAGCTCCACTGACCATACAGGACACTCTGTAGGTGTACAGGTCCAGACTGTAGTCCATCTGTTTCTCTGTGTACTGTATTACCCTGTTCTTCAATGGTCAGGACCCCCACAGGACCACCACAGAGCAGGTATGATGTGGGTGGTGGATCATTCTCAGCACTGCAGTGACACTGACGTGGTGTCTGATAACGGAGGTGTAGTTATTGAAGTGGTCTCTGTTTTTTATCCTCCAGGTTGATGAGAACGAGTGGCGTTTCCTGCTGACGGGCGGAGTGGGTCTGGACAACCCTCACTCCAACCCCTGCACCTGGCTGCCCAAGAAGTCCTGGGATGAGATCTGCCGGCTGGACGAGCTGGAGCACTTCAAGGGCCTGCGCAAGGACCTGGCCCGTCTCAGAGACGGCTGGAAAGAGGTCTACGACAGCAAGGTGGGACGGACTGACTGATCACCCGAGCTTCTCTCTGAGCAGGGTAATACGGATCTCCTCCTTTACCTGTGTGTGTTTAACGCAGGATCCTCATCACACACCCTTTCCCGGAGAGTGGCAGGAGAAACTGGGACAGTTCCAGAGGATGTTGGTTATACGCTGCCTGAGACCAGACAAGGTGGAGCACATCACGTCCCTTTGTAAACAGAGTTTGTGCTAGCAGTGATGCTAGATTAGCGAATTCATGACTTGATGGAGCTGTATAGCTGTGTTCACCCAGCAGGGAAAAGTCCCAGAAATCCCAAAACACCCAAATCTGATTTCCCTGTTTGGCTGTTCACATTGTCTGGTATTCGTCTGAAGAGATCAGCTCATAAACTGACAGGCATGTGCTACAGAACGATGTGTCTTGTGGCTCAACCAGTGTGGAGCGATTTTCGTTCCGGGTGACACGCCTAATTTTCCTCAGCACAAACTGTACAAACTGTAATGGCAGCTGTAGGCATGTCCGTTATCGAGAAGGGAGAAGGCAACAGTAACAACACCCAGTGATCTGCTGAAGAACAGCTAATGGGACTGAGGGACAGGGAGGAGATGGGGGGTGGTAAGAACTTTGTGAAGGGGAACAGAAGGCGAGGTTGTGAATACACTATATTGCCAACCTGAGTGAACTCCCGTTCTGAATCCACAGGGTTTAATCTGCTACAACAGCTTCAAGTCTTATAGAAAAGGGTTAGGAATGTGATCATGGGAATTCCTGACCATTCCTCCAGAAGCACGTTGGTGAGGTCAGACACTGATGTTGGACGAGAAGGCCTGGCTCTCAGTCTCCGCTCTAATCCATCCCAAAGGTGTTCTATCGGGTGGAGGTCAGGACTCTGTGCAGGCCAGTCCAGTTCCTCCACACCAGACTCCTCCTCCATGTCTTTATGGAGCTTGCTCTGTGCACAGTGCAGTCAAACCAGTACCGTTCTCCTGGTACCACCAAACCCAGACTCATCCATCGGATTACCAGACGGAGAAGCGTGATTGGTCACTCCAGAGAACACGCCTCCACTGCTCTAGAGTCCAGGGGCGGAGCTTTACACCACTGCGTTCCACGCTCTGCACTGCGCTTGGTGATGTAAGGCTGGGATGCAGCTGATCGCCATGGAAACCCATTCCATGAAGCTCTACACACTGTTCCTGAGCTGATCTGAAGGACACGTGAAGTTTGCAGGTCTGTAGTGATGGACTCTGTAGAAAGTCGGTGACCTCTGTGACCTATGAGCCTCAGCATCCGCTGACCCCGCTCTGTCACTGTACGTGGTCTAACACTTCCTGTCTGAGCTGCTGTCGTTCCCCATCACTCCCACTGTGTTCTAATCCCACTGACAGTGGACTGTGGAATAGCGAGTAGGGAGGGAATTTCACCACTGGACTTGTAGCACAGGTGGATCCTATCACGGTACCACGCTGGAGTTCACTGAGCTCCTGAGAGCGACCCGTTCTCTCACTAACGCCTGTAGGAGCAGTCTGCGTGTCTAGGTGCTCGGTTTATACACCTGTGGACATGGAAGTGATGGGAACACCTGAATTCAGTGATTTGAGTGAATACGTTTGGCAGTATAGTGTATATAGGGGGCTAGATTAAAAGAAGACTGTTGAGGAGTATTGAGTTATTCAGAACCTAGTAAATTATAAAAATAGTCCTGATGCTTTTCAGTAGATCTCATCAATAGAAATATCAGAGAACTGAAAATAATATAAGTCCTTCATGTGACCTTTTCCTGAACGTAGCTCGAGTATTAACTACCACCATATTAATCAGTGTAGTCCATGCCCAGGCTAATCCATGTCCACGAAACATCAAGGGTCGGCTTCCCAGACGGGGATTAACCCCAGCCCTGGACTGAGCGCTCCCCTCAGCGAAGGATCTCCATTCTAGACTCTTCCTGGTTCTAGACTCTTTGTGTTTGAAACCTCTTAACTCCATCCTAAGCAGTGCACATCTCCGCCGTCCCTCCCTCAGGTCATCCCCATGGTCCAGGAGTTCGTGTCGGACAGCTTGGGCCACCAGTTTATCGAAGTCCCCCCGTTTAACCTGGGGAAGGCATTCGGGGACAGCCACTGCTGCGCTCCCCTCATCTTCATCCTCTCGCCAGGATCGGACCCCATGGCAGCGCTGCTCAAATTCGGAGACGAGCAGGTACAAGCTCTGATTAAATATGTATAGCTGTACCTGGTGCGCGCCTCCGCTGCTGAGGCGCAGCTGAGTGTGCAGTGTCAACCCAATGTTTTATTCCTCTGGTTTGTTTGCAGTTCCTCCTGTTCTACATCCTTTTAAAGTTTAGAACCTCAAAGTGAACTTCCCTGAAGGTTTCCGTGCTTCAGTCTTCCGAGCCTAAATTACATTTTCTCCCAGCCAGCAGACTTTACAGTATACGCACCTGCATCATGCTCCTCCCTGCCCAGAACCAGAACCAGACCTCACGGCTCTGTGTTGGCTCTGAGATATGAACTAATGTGTTCATGAACTCCAGCAGTCTCTTATCATTATCACTTAGGCAGCTGAAACCATTGAGGTTGAGGTAATTCCGTATCCCCCAGAGAACACATCATATAGAATCCCGGTCCATGTTTTATGTCCAGGTCTAGGCACAATGGCCAAAAGTATGTGGACACATCCATCAACACCATGGATCCTTTCAAAGGGTTGATCCTTTTTTTTCTTGCAAGGGAGAACCAGGAGACAGGCTGACGACTTGGGGTGGTCTCAGTAGAGTCTCAGCTCTTGTTCGAAAACAGTATCTGGACACACAGTTTTATATAGCCCACCCTGGCCCTCCTTAGGGTAACACGAGGAGTGTAGTGTGGGAGCTAGGTGTTGGTGTTGTTTCACCTGATGGTCAACTCTCCTAACCATTTGACCTTTGACCTGCAGCTATGTACCCCTGATGATAACCCTTTGTTGAACTTGTACACTGTAGTGGTATCATGATCATATTGATATCCGACGAAACCACAAGCTGTAGTATGGAGTTTGTCCACTCTTCTGGGAAGGCCATCCACTACTGGCCATCCCTAAAAGATGTAAACATACAGCATTCCAGAATGTAGAAATAACATCACCGTTGCTGGAACCAAGGGTCTGAGGTACCCCAACTTCCAAACCGCCGCCCCCCTGGACATTATTATCCCCCTCCACAAACTTTACTGTCCGCACTCTGCATTCCAGCCAGGAGCGTTCTCTTCATCCACCAAGCTCAGACTCCCGGATAGTGAAGCTTGATCCCTCACTCCAGAATACATAGTTCCACTGCTTCAGAGTGTGGTGGCAAGGAAGTGCAAAACAAATTAACATTACAGAAAATTAAAGTAAAAAAAAAAAAAAGTAAAAAGTACAAAATGAAAAAAATTCACTCAAGAAAACAAAATTACAAAAAAAAATTTTCATTTTTGTGCACCCTTGTTAGTCAAACTGTTTGGCGGTGGTAGAGTGGGTGGAGTTTGGGATGGTGACAGTCCTAAAGCGGTGGTCTATTATGTGGCTCGTGTTTTGTCCAGCCAGCACGCTTCTGTTTTTCCATCACCTGTTCTTCCGTCTGCTCTTTTAAAAACCCTAAAGACCTTCACCAGGAAACACACCGTACCAGTCCAGTGGTGGAGCTTTACACCACTCCAGCATTCCACAGCAGCACTTCATCTTTAAAGCACTCGGCCATGCCAGTAACTCTTCTTCCTGTGGTACCACCAGGGCTTCTCAGGGAGCAAGCTGACCTCGCTGTCCCTGGGCCAAGGCCAGGGCCCCATCGCCATGAGCATGATCGAGACAGGCATAAAGGAAGGCTCCTGGGTGGTCTTACAGAACTGCCATCTGGCCACATCCTGGATGACAACTCTGGAACGGGTGTGCGAGGTACGACTAGAGACCGACTGGTGAAAGCAGTGGGGGATAAATGACGCTGTGGTGCTCGGCAGGGGGTAGACAGAAGCTCAGTAATGTCACCATACACATCAGATCGTCCGTAATGATTTAGCTGACTGTGCTGACTGTGTCTACTTTAACATGATGAGACTTCAGGTTCAGAGAGGCTGGAGATGCTAACCTAGCTATGACCACAGTAGGCCTCAGTAGGCCTCTCAGGATGCTGCACATCATGTGTAAAACTGAAGCAGGGCTTTGATCCTAGATTGTGAGAATGATACATTGGAGGCTACACTGACAGTATTAGCCAACAACAGAGATTCAGACTTACATCTATGGCGTTTAGCTGACGCTCTTATCCAGAGCGACTTACCAGGTTAATCATATCACAGGTGTCTTAGGAGTCTTGCACAAGGACTCTTATTGGTGTAGCACAGTGTAGTCACCCAGACCAGCCTCCCACATGTGGTGGAGGCTCCCTGGCTGGTAGTGGTGTTATCTGCTGAGCTACACCAACCGGATAATCACTCCTGCTATGGAACAGCTAAGGATGATTAGCTTGTGGTTTTGATGATTGTGTTATGGTACGTGTTGAGCCGGAAGTCTAAACCTGCATAAGAGGAGGTGTGCGGTGAGAGTTAGTGGTTGTGATTTAGTTTGCATGTCATGTCCAGTAATAGACAGTTGAAGTGGGGAATACAGGGAACCTGGTCTCATCATTCCTCACTACACTGGCCCCAGTCTGGCCCTCGATATGCTCCTCTTGTGTGTTGTACCGTGTCTGTATGTGGAATAATTTCATACAACCAACATGCCACACCTCGATCCTCTCCAGGAGCTGAACCCGGACACCACCCACCCAGACTTCCGTCTGTGGCTCACCAGTTACCCCTCACCTAACTTCCCTGTGGCCGTCCTGCAAAACGGGGTCAAAATGACCAACGAGGCCCCTAAAGGGCTGCGGTCTAACGTCATCGGCTCCCTCTACATGGATCCCATCTCCGACCCGGAGTTCTTCAACGGCAGCTCCAAACCGGTGAGTATAAATCCAGCACTGGTTGCTTGTAGTGGAGTTTCAGACGTAACAGAACCTTCACACTTTCACAGAAAGGTATTAGGGCATATTGGATATGTGGGTGGGGAAGGAAAAACGTTCATATAAGGATTATCTATGCTGGGCATCTGCTTATATACACTCATCATCAAAGAACAGCTGCACAAACAGCTGCACCCAGAGGGAGTCAACCCACAGGAGTGAGACTTGGTATGTAGGTCTGACATGCTGCGTCATACAAATGATTCTAGATCCACACTCGGCCGTGCATGTGCTGTAAACAAGGACGGGTCTTACCTCTGTACCTGACTGACCCAACACCAGCATTACAGACCTCCAGCGAGCAGTGGTGTCCTCCATGAGTCCTCCTGTTAGTGCAGCACCATCGGCAGACGGCTGCACCACGCAGGACTACATGCACACAGACCGTTACCACGACTGTCCTTAACACCACGTCACCGTCACCAAACACTGCAGTGGTGTCGTACCAGACTGTCATGGAGTGACTCAGAATGGCAGCGGGTCATCTTCAGTGACGAGTCCCGCTTTAGTCTTGGTGGAGACGCCCAACGAATTCGTGTGTGGAGGCACCGTGGTCAGCACCGAGATGAACAGTGTGTTGTCACACGTCCAGAAGGCCTGGTGTCCCTCCACCTCCACCCCTACCGCACCATCTGCAGGAACTGTGTGAGGATGTTCAAGCTGCATGGGATGGATTATCACAGGACACCATCAGGAACCTCTACAGCTCCATACCGAGACGTCTGGCGTGTTGGGTTAGCGAACACGGCGGCCCGACGCCATACTGAGAGACAGACTTCTGTATGTGTAGCTCAATAAATATTGATCATATCAGTCTAAATTTATCATCAGGTATTGATCCTGGTCACCTTCATCTTCCTTCCCAACACACCTGCACTCCCACTCTGGCATTTGGAGACCTCTGCGGTGGAATGTTCTAATTACACACAGTGTGCAGAAAAACATTTAACATAATCAATAATAATAAGCAATGATGAATCTGATGATGGAGAGAGAGTTGAAACAGAACTTTGATCATCTTTGATGTGTGTGTGTTTCAGGCTGTCTTTAAGAAGCTCCTGTATGGACTGTGTTTCTTCCATGCCTTGACCCAAGAGAGGAGGAAGTTCGGCCCCCTGGGTTGGAACATCCCCTACGAGTTCAACGAGACTGACCTGCGCATATCCGTCCAGCAGCTGCACATGTTCCTGGACCAGTACGAAGTAATAACACACACACACACACTGATACACACACACACACTCATATACACACACACTCACACTCATATACACACACACACACCACATACACACACACACATACACACACACACACACACACACACACACACACATACACTCACACTCATATACACACAGACACACACACACACACACACTCATATACACACAGACACACACACACACACACACACACACTCACACTCACACACACACTCACATACACACACTCACACCCACACACACACAGACACACAGACACACACACACACACACGTTCAAACAGTCAATCTACCTCTGCTCCGCCTCTCATGTCCACACCAGCCGGTTGTTGAGCCACTCTATTACATGCGCACTTAACACAACCTCTCCATGTCTCCAGCTTCATTTCCACACACACCAGTGCTCCTTTCATAAGCCCCTGCGAAAGGGGAGAAAAAAGAAACCCTTGACATTTTCCCAACTTCAGAGGCACCCTCCACGCTGCTCTCGCTATCCCTTTCAAAACAAGCACTCTCTACATAAACTGATCAAGAAAGTCCCGGGAAAAACGCGCTGACATTTCCTCCGCAGCGCGCCGCCCGGCTCGCGGCATTAGCAAGGGAAATTTCAGCGGGAAATGTCACGATCCCGGTGTTCACAGGCTCACCTTTTCATATATAACCCACCCCACACCCCCAACACCACCACACATACCATCACCACCACCCGGCTCAGAGCGTACTGAACCAGCTGACACCCGCGACTGCCATGCATAATGCAGAGGTGTACAGTAATGCTGTGCTCAGGGGTCGGCTGTTTATCCCCCCCGTCACTTCAGAGGACACACTGTAAATCCATGTGCAGGTTCTCCACACTCCACCAGAGCACTCTGTCAACACATCACACTGCTTAGTTAGCCTGTTCCCCCGTTTGAGGACAAACTGGGGAGAGCTTGTCTGCGAGATCAAACAAACACGGCTGGTTATTTGATGTTTGCTGTGAAACTTTCCTCAGCTTGTTTCCAAACGGCTCAGCGGCGTTACGGGTTTATAAGGAGATACAGAACCGAGTTTACAGTCTAGGAGCTGGGCTTTACGGTGTTGGTACACAGGCACTTATACGTTTTACAGTAGCTGCACATAGAGGATGGCATGGCACACCCTAATGCAGGGTAACAGCCAAAAGGCTACATGGCCAAAAGTAATTGGACACCTCCTAACGGTGTAGTGTAGGTGTTTCAGGTGTACAAAATCAAGGACATAGCTGTTCATGCACAGGAGCTGGCACTGCTGGAGAGCCGTAACCATGGTGCGGATATTTGGATCGTTTGGATATTCCATTATGTACAAGCACAAGCGACAACATTCCAAAGATGGGAAAGACTGGAAAATGAATAACTCTTCGTCTACCTGACAGCCTTCAGGGCTGGGAATGCAGCAGCTGACGCGGGGTCTGTGACTTCAGTACAGTGCTGTGTGTAACTGTGAGGTGTTCCTCTGTGTAACCGCAGGAGGTGCCCTTTGATGCGCTCCGGTATATGACAGGGGAGTGTAACTACGGAGGCAGAGTAACTGACGACTGGGATCGCAGGACCCTCCGTACCATCCTCTCCATCTTCTACACAGCCAACATCATCACCGACCCTGACTACAAGTTTGACCCCAGCGGCATGTACTACTCACCCTCTGAGGGAGACGTAAGACCCCTGTATACACCAGCATGTATATGACTAGCAGTCACAGGTTTAAACAGTTACACACATACAGTCATCATATTATTCAGTAAAACATGAAAACATTCATAAGATCTGTGTTTTGATAGAGATCGAATTATGTTCCATGTGTAAATGTAGGGGTTAGGGGGTTTAGTGTAAATGTAGGGGTTAGGGGTTTAGTGTAAATGTAGGGGTTAGGGGGTTTATTGTAAATGTAGGGGTTAGGGGGTTTAGTGTAAATGTAGGGGTTAGGGGTTTAGTGTAAATGTAGGGGTTAGGGGGTTTAGTGTAAATGTAGGGGTTAGGGGGTTTAGTGTAAATGTAGGGGTTAGGGGGTTTAGTGTAAATGTAGGGGTTAGGGGGTTTAGTGTAAATGTAGGGGTTAGGGGTTTAGTGTAAAATTAAGGGTTAGGGGGTTTAGTGTAAATGTAGGGGTTAGGGGGTTTAGTGTAAATGTGGGGTTTAGCGGGTTTAGTGTAAATGTAGGCATTGGGGATTAAGTGTAAATGTAGGGGTTAGTGGTTTAGTGTAAATGTAGGTGTTATGGGATTTAGTGTTAATGTAGGGGTTAGTGGGTTTAGTGTAAATGTAGGGGTTAGGGGTTTAGTGTAAATGTAGGGGTTAGGGGGTTTAGTGTAAATGTAGGGTTTAGGGGGTTTAGTGTAAATGTAGGGGTTAGGGGTTTAGTGTAAATGTAGGGGTTAGGGGGTTTAGTGTAAATGTAGGGGTTAGGGGGTTTAGTGTAAATGTAGGGGTTAGGGGTTTAGTGTAAATGTAGGGGTTAGGGAGTTTAGTGTAAATGTAGGGGTTAGGGGGTTTAGTGTAAATGTAGGGTTTAGGGGTTTAGTGTAAATGTAGGGGTTAGGGGGTTTAGTGTAAATGTAGGGTTTAGGGGGTTTAGTGTAAATGTAGGGGTTAGGGGGTTTAGTGTAAATGTAGGGGTTAGGGGTTTAGTGTAAATGTAGGGGTTAGGGGGTTTAGTGTAAATGTAGGGGTTAGGGTTTAGTGTAAATGTAGGGGTTAGGGGGTTTAGTGTAAATGTAGGGGTTAGGGGGTTTAGTGTAAATGTAGGGGTTAGGGTTTAGTGTAAATGTAGGGGTTAGGGGGTTTAGTGTAAATGTAGGGGTTAGGGTTTAGTGTAAATGTAGGGGTTAGGGGGTTTAGTGTAAATGTAGGGGTTAGGGGGTTTAGTGTAAATGTAGGGGTTAGGGGTTTAGTGTAAATGTAGGGGTTAGGGGGTTTAGTGTAAATGTAGGGGTTAGTGGTTTAGTGTAAATGTAGGGGTTAGGGGGTTTAGTGTAAATGTAGGGGTTAGGGGGTTTAGTGTAGATGTAGGGGTTAGGGGGTGTAGTGTAAATGTAGGGGTTAGTGGTTTAGTGTAAATGTAGGGGTTAGTGGTTTAGTGTAAATGTAGGGGTTAGGGGTTTAGTGTAAATGTAGGGGTTAGTGGTTTAGTGTAAATGTAGGGGTTAGTGGTTTAGTGTAAATGTAGGGGTTAGTGGTTTAGTGTAAATGTAGGGGTTAGGGGGTTTAGTGTAAATGTAGGGGTTAGGGGGTTTAGTGTAAATGTAGGGGTTAGGGTTTAGTGTAAATGTAGGGGTTAGGGGGTTTAGTGTAAATGTAGGGGTTAGGGGGTTTAGTGTAAATGTAGGGGTTAGGGGTTTAGTGTAAATGTAGGGGTTAGTGGTTTAGTGTAAATTTAGGGGTTAGGGGGTTTAGTGTAAATGTAGGGGTTAGGGGGTTTAGTGTAGATGTAGGGGTTAGGGGGTTTAGTGTAAATGTAGGGGTTAGGGTTTAGTGTAAATGTAGGGGTTAGGGGGTTTAGTGTAAATGTAGGGGTGAGGGTTTAGTGTAAATGTAGGGGTTTGGGGTTTTAGTGTAAATGTAGGGGTTCGGGGGTTTAGTGTAAATGTAGGGGTTAGGGTTTAGTGTAAATGTAGGGGTTAGGGGGTTTAGTGTAAATGTAGGGGTTAGGGGTTTAGTGTAGATGTAGGGGTTAGGGGGTGTAGTGTAAATGTAGGGGTTAGTGGTTTAGTGTAAATGTAGGGGTTAGGGGTTTAGTGTAAATGTAGGGGTTAGTGGTGTTTAGTGTAAATGTAGGGGTTTAGGGGGTTTAGTGTAAATGTAGGGGTTAGGGGTTTAGTGTAAATGTAGGGGTTAGGGGTTTAGTGTAAATGTAGGGGTTAGGGTTTAGTGTAAATGTAGGGGTTAGGGGGTTTAGTGTAAATGTAGGGGTTAGGGGTTTTAGTGTAAATGTAGGGGTTAGGGGGTTAATTGTAAATGTAGGGGTTAGGGGTTTAGTGTAAATGTAGGGGTTAGGGGGTTTAGTGTAAATGTAGGGGTTAGTGGTTTAGTGTAAATGTAGGGGTTAGGGGGTTTAGTGTAAATGTAGGGGTTAGGGGTTTAGTGTAAATGTAGGGGTTAGGGGGTTAATTGTAAATGTAGGGGTTAGGGTTTAGTGTAAATGTAGGGGTTAGGGGGTTTAGTGTAAATGTAGGGGTTAGGGTTTAGTGTAAATGTAGGGGTTAGGGGGTTTAGTGTAAATGTAGGGGTTAGGGGTTTAGTGTAAATGTAGGGGTTAGGGGGTTAATTGTAAATGTAGGGGTTAGGGGTTTAGTGTAAATGTAGGGGTTAGGGGGTTTAGTGTAAATGTAGGGTTAGTGGTTTAGTGTAAATGTAGGGGTTAGGGGGTTTAGTGTAAATGTAGGGGTTAGGGGTTTAGTGTAAATGTAGGGGTTAGGGGGTTTAGTGTAAATGTAGGGGTTAGGGGGTTAGTGTAAATGTAGGGGTTAGGGGGTTTAGTGTAAATTTAGGGATTAGGGTGTAGTGTAATGTAGGGGGTCTCTGTGTTGGTTGGGCTCCTGTATGTTAATGTAGATATGAATATTAAACCCGTGTGATTGTGTGCTCGGTCTGTGAGCTGCTGGTCGTGTGGTGATGTGTATGTAGTGAGACGCCGCTCGTATACACGGTGTGTCTGTGATTTACCCGCCGCGCTGTTGTTCCTCTCTATATAAACTTCTGAACATCATTATGAGCTCTAAGTTCAATAACTAAGCCCAGTGTGACGCCGCCAGTGCCACCATCTAATTTATTTGCGAGCGCATGTATAATCTACACTCAATTTTATTTGCCATTTTCTTGCAGAATCTTTTATTCATGAGTGTTCATTTGCATAGTCATTATTATAAATGTCAGCGATCTCAGGGGTGGCGTGTTTTAAGCGTGTGTCGTTATTTAGCGCCGTGCCGTCTCGTCAGAAAATGCCTTATTATATTTATTTATTTATTTATTTATTTTCCAGCACAACAGTTACATCGAGTACACCAAGTCGCTCCCGCTGTATCCTTCACCGGAAATCTTCGGCATGAACGCCAATGCCGACATCACCAAGGACCAGGTGGAAACCCAGCTCCTGTTCGACAGCATCCTGCTCACCCAGGTTCCATCTCCTTACTAACCAGTAGATCAGTCTGATGGACACTTCAGGGCCACTGCACCGTGATTAGCTTAGCTGTGGTTTAGAGTTTAATCCCAGTCTAAACCTGAGTCATGTGGCTCTCAGAATTCCATTGCTGTGTTCTCAGAAGCTCTTGGTTTTAACTGCTGTGTCATTTACATACCACACATCTGCCACTAGATGTCACTGCATCTCAGGTTTAACTCGGGTTTATCTTAAACCTGATAAACACACGGTTTAGCTGAAGTTTGGGGGGATCACTGTACCTGAAGCGCATCTTCAACTCCAGCCTATAGCTCACCTGCTGCTGCACACTGCAGTGCTGAGAATGATCCACCACCCACATACTACCTGCTCTGTGGTGGTCCTGTGGGGGTCCTGACCATTGAAGAACAGGGTAATACAGTACACAGAGCAACAGATGGACTACAGTCTGGACCTGTACACCTACAGAGTGTCCTGTAGGGTCAGTGGAGCTGATAAGATGGAGTGTGGACATGAGGTCAGGTGCAGCTGCGTGTTTGACCCCTGAAGTTGCTGGTTTAGCTGAACGAGTGTTAAACCTGAGACTGAGCTGCTGCTATGCTAATAACAGTGAGGCACAGTGAGGAGAAAGTGAAAACACTGGGAGTCGCATAAGTGTCACTTCACTTCCAGCTGTACATGACATACATTCCATTTTCACATGTTGCTTATAGGCAACACGCATGTTCAAGCAATCTCTTAACACCATTAACAGTTATTATAGCTGGCCTTCACCACAGAAGGTCAACAAATAGTAATTACCCAGCACTCCCCAAAGCATCTTCACTTAATGATGCCTGTAGGCAACATGCATAGTTAGGCAATATTCCCGTAAGACCGATCAGTTACACCCTTATGTATGTATCTGTGACAGTTAATGGTTAAAACATTGAGTTAACAGGAAGTGCAGTAAGGAACAGGTACGGTGAGAGGAGAGTGAAAACATACGAGTGTGACACATTTCATTTGTACATGTTGCTTAGAGGCAACATGTAGGTTAAAGAAGTATCCCACAACCTGTACTTCAAAAGCTTTGCTCACGGAATCCCATATTCTAATATTACAACACATTAATTAATAATTAATAAGCAGCATTTATCAGTTAATTGGTCAGTTGGTAAGTTAATTAAAAGATGTATCAGTTCTATCATAATTTATATGACGTTTAATGGTGAAAACATCTAGGGGGATGTAGGAAGGCGAGGCACAGAGTTTAGAGAGACACTGAGAGTTGTATATATAAACTGTACTTGCATATACATTCCATTTTTGCATGTTGCTTACAGGCAACATGTATGTTTAAGCAATATCTCACAACATATACTTTATATGCTTCGCTGGTGTCGTCCCATATACCCTTGTTTGGTTCAGGTCTTTGGAAATAAGCTTGCATTTCCCAAATGACCCGGTTTTACTTAATGTTGCTTATAGGCAACATACGTACGTAACCCATTTCCCATAAGGTTTATCAGTGATAGGATCTTCTATGATAGTTAATGGCGAAGACATCTAGAGAGAGTTATCAGTAAGTGCAAGGTGAGGCACAGACGTTAGAACTGCCAGAATGCTCCGGTTTCAGAGAATTCAGGGCGTATGCTAGAACGTGGGAGTGCCTAGAACATCAGGGAGAGCTTACTGAGCTCCTGGAACCACAGTGGTGTCCTGGTCCATAGGAGACTTTTCAGAGTGTCCAAACACCAGCAGGTTACCCAGTAATGTAATTCTATAGTCCTCCATCGAGGCATCTGTTTCCAGCTCTGAAGTCTGTATAGGCTCCTAATCCTGTTTCCCCACATCTCCCGCCAGTCCCGCTCTTCTGGAGGAGATGCCAAATCGTCAGACGACATGGTGTACGAGGTGGCGGCGGACGTTTTGAGCAAGCTCCCACGCGACTTCGACACGGAGGCGGCCATGCGCAAGTTCCCCACCAGCTACAACCAGAGCATGAACACGGTGCTGGTGCAAGAGATGGGCCGCTTCAACAAGCTGCTGCAGACCATCCGCGACTCCTGCGTCAACATCCAGAAGGCCATCAAGGTCAGACCCAAACTGGTGGTCATGTGTTGATGTGTATGTTATGAGACGCCGCTCGTACACACGGTGTGTTTGTGATGGTCGCTGATTCGGAGTTGAGGCTGAAGTCGTACATGAGTAACAGCTTTGAGCTTCATATTAGAGCCCTCAGCTGTGAGGTAACCAGTGCTCAGTGTGAGAACCAGAACTCCTCCCCGGATCACTGTATGGTCAGAACTCAGCAGCTCAGAGTCATCGTTTACACACACACACTCACACACACACTCACACAAACTCACAAGCACTTACACCTATATACACTCGCACATACTCACACTCATATACACACATATATACACAGACGCACTCACGTGCACTCATACTCATATACACATGGGCGTGTGCACTCACGCATACTCACACTCACACACACACACACACACACACAAACTCACAAGCACTTACACCCATATACACTCGCACATACTCACACTCATATACACACATATATACACAGACGCACTCACACTCATACACACACACAAGCACTTACACCCATATACACTCGCACTCATATACACACATATATACACAGACGCACTCACACTCACACACACACTCACATTCATATACATACACACGCTCACACACATACTCTCACACAAATACTCAAACACTCTCACGTGCACTCACACTCATATACACATGGGCGCGTGCACTCACGCTTACTCACACTCACACACACACTTATATACATACACACGCGCGTTCACACTCACACATACACACTCATATATACACACACATACTCTCACACAATTACTCACACACTCTCACGAGCACTCACACTTATATACACACATATACACATGCACTCACACACACTCATGCTCATATACACACCTATATATATATATATATATATACATATATAACACACACACACATACACACACATGTACACACGTTGGAAAGTACTGTTTCAATTTAATACACAACAGTCATCAGTTAAACCCACAATTAACAGCTGTAATCATGCTTAAACATAAACAATATTAACATATATTAAACTAAATAAACTATAAAATATTAAATAGTAACTAAATGCATGATAATGTTGCTTTTAGGCAACATACATTCATGAGCAGTTATCAGAGTCAGTTATACAGTATACAGTTATACAGTATTTAATGTTAACTGAGTTTTATCCTCCCGTAGAAACAGGTCATATGTGTGAACAGATGAACGCTGAGGAGAAGCTGTTTTCCTGGGGGAAGCTGTCTGGTGCTGACCCGTGTGGCTGAAAGGAGATGGTGTGATCAGTACAGTCGTTTCTTTTTTTGGATGGTTAAATGCCTCCCTTCATTATTAACCCTTTCTCCGGGTCTCATGTGACTGCAGACGAGGAACGTGGGTTTGTTGCCCTGAGGCTTCATTTGGAAATGTTTAGCAGAGTCTGATATGATCCGAACATGAGGGGGTTGAACTCCACGCCTCCCTCAGCTACGTCCTCCATATTAGCACTCTTACTGAACACGGCCTTTAATCAGTGTTTGGGAATAATCTGACTTTACCTCACCCCTCCCCTCCCCTCCCTCAGACCGTCGCTCTACTGAGGGAACAGTGCTATGAAAGCTGGTGTGGATTAGAATGTTTCTGTACACAACTAATGACCCCGCTTCTCAAACCGCCCCGTGTTCAGAGACATCACCAGCAAAATGGGGGAACGCAGCACGGACGGGGCTGTCAAACCGCCCGGCAGCAAAGTTTATAGAACCCAGAGACCCAAACCAAAGCAGTGACCGTATAGCATGGCCTTTTCACAGAGAGCTCAAACATGTTCTCGTGGTGAGCTCGGCCGTCAGTCACTGGAACTTCCAGTAGCGGACCTTCGTCTGCCAGCCGACTGTCCTTTGGTGCATATGGGTCGGTTTCGGAGCTGATCTGTCCAGAACTTTTCCCTGCTGTGTGATCGCCTTGCCAGCGAGGTATATCCGACGTCAGTCTGAACAGATAGCTCCTAAACTGACCCGCACGCGCAATAGAACAGTGCATCACATGACCAGAGTCAGTCATGACTGCCCACGGATGCAGCTTCCTCTCCTGGAGGTTTCAGCTTCATCTTCTCCAGCATCCCAGGAGCGATCACACAGTCCCAGAACATGATAGAGCCTTGAACTCTGGCTTTAGACCACGTGACCACATCCGGATCTCTCTCCGGAAACTGAACACGGAGCGGTTGGGATGAGCGGCAATGTGTAGTTCGTACAGAAACATCAGCCGGAATGTTTGAGGTCTCACCAGCGTGGAATTATCAGGACATAGAGCTGGGTTACGGTAAAAGTCGGTACCACGAATGAAAGGTTTCCACATTGGACCTGAACAAATCAGATTCAGTGTATTCTGCAGTACACACGGACACACAGATACACATCTGCACCACATATGAAGCAAATCGTCACCTGCTGTGTGAACGTATCCATTTACATCAATCCAGCTCGGAATTCCTAAGAATTCCATGCTGCCAACACCTCAAACATTCCAGCTAAGACAAAATTAGACAGGGTTTAGATGCTCAGTGTGAACGAAAAATCTGAAAGTAAAGTTTAAAGGATCCAACAGCGCCACCCAAAGGAGTGGGTGTGGCCAGCAGCGTCCCCGTTACACAGTGAGCCGGAACACCGTGTGCATTTTGTCTTTTGTGCATGCGGGTCAGTTTAGGAGCATGTGATCTGGTGGGACTACTGAGGGACACAGCTCACGTTTGAGTCCTATCAGGTCAGGAAACTGGACCTGGGCCAGTTCTACCTGCTGCGTGACCGGAGCCAGAGCCGGAGCCAGAGTAGCCAATGAATATGAACAGACCACAAACGTTATGTAGCCAGCATCCGTTATCCTTACATCACACAGACTCACAGAACTACTGGGAATCCCGCCTGCTAGCCTAGCCACTCTACAGGCTAATAAACACAACCAGGCTAGCATTAGCGTAACTCCAACACCGACCTGTTATTCAACCATGCTACATGCTACCGGACAGCAACAGTTGACAACGTTAGCCACCCAGAGGCCGAATCCGAAACGAGCCGCCTGTATCCACCTGCAGGCCTGCTCCTGGTTCCTCCTGGAGTTCCGGAGCCCACGCTGGGCCTCCTTCTGCCGTAAAGTTTCCCCGCTGTTTGACTGACGGCTCCAATCCCAACTAACCCGCTCCTCCTCTCTCTTGATGAGGGAGCTACACTACCCGCCCCGGTCTGATCACAGGCGCTGGCTTTCATTTACACACTGTGGCCCCTAATCCCCTAATCTAACCTTAATACAATCCCTTAATCCCCTCCTGCTCCCATCTCGCTCCCCTGCCCTGAGGCGCCTCTCTTTTCCACCTCACTTTCTGATCTCCAGCCTCCACCTTTTCTGCCTGCATTCTCTTCTTCCTCTTATCCCTCCCCGATACCTCGCTCATCTCTTATGGGCTTGTTAGCTACAGCTCCTCTGGAGGAGATGAAGCAGATATCGTCCTTTAATCTCTGCTGCTGTTTGCGGAGGGCCTAACTGTACGAGTTCCGTTACGTGGGCTAGGCTGAACTTTGGCTGCCAGGGTAGAACTTTCCCGTCTGGCAATTATCCAAGCACTTTTTGAATGTTACTGGGATACAACACAACTGGGATCATCATAATCGGATCTTAGATAAGAATGAAGCTGGGGTTCGGTTGCCAGGACAAGTTAGCAAGCCCGCTTCCCCGTGGAGCGGAACTCCCATGAGGCTAATTAATTCAGCTTGTACGTCTGTACATACATAAGATAAGCATGAACACACAAATCCCCGAATCCAGGCACAGATTAGGGAAGCTTTGGGTTAAACAGGCATGAAACCGGAGATTGAGGTACACGGCCTTTGTGATGTTCTGGAGTATTCTCCATAGAGGGATTTAATATGGATATCATTTATCAAATCTGACTGAAACGGACCTAACAGAACTTCAGACGGGAGCCTCGTTCTCCTGTGACCACATTCGGATAACTGAACACGGAGCAGTTGGGATGAGGGGCAATGTGTACAGAACCATCAGCCGGAACGTTTGAGGTCTCACAAGCGTGGAATTATGAGGATCTCGAGTTGGGTTACGGTAAAAGTCGCGTGAATTCTGATCCAGCTGTTCAGATTACCTTCATGCGTATGGGATACATATCGGATTTCGGTACCACATATGAAAGAGTTCCACATCGGACCTGAACAGATCAGATTCAGCTGTATACACGGACACACAGATACTGTACCACATGTGAAGCAGCAGATCAGATCTGGGCCACCATCACCTGCTGTGTGAACGTATCCATTTACATCAATCCAGCTCGGAATTCCTCAGAATTCCGTGCTGCCAACACCTCAAACAGTCTGGCTAAGACAAAATTAGACAGGGGTTTATTTTAGATGCTCAGTGTGAAGGAAAAGAAACCAACAGCGCCACCCAAAGGAGTGGGTGTGGCCAGCAACGTCCCCATTTTACAGTGAGCTGGAACACCAAAGCCTTGTTCATCCTGTAACCCCTCCACCAGCACCAGTAACGGCTGGGACTGGATCGGGCATGTACTGGACGAGGTTCTGGATGTAGCCACACCAGCGTTCAGACACTCTCACATCAGAGAACTGGTCAGGTGGTCCAGATTTGGTGGATGCCTTCCCTGGCACAGTTCCGAGGAGAATTCCCTGTAGACTGGGATTGTATCCACTGCTGGTAGACCCGTATGACCGTACGCTTCCATACACCTGCAGATTCAGCTACTTCCTTCACACTATGGTCTTAGGCCACGCCCACATGCAGTCCCTCCTTTTAGCCAATCATTAACATCTGCTCTGGAGCCATTTTCCACACATGGAACGAGACACTCCCTGCACTGTAGCACCTCTTCCCAATCTATGGCTCCCGTCACTCCAAGAAACTCAGTTTAAGAAAATTAAAATCATGTTTGTTGCTACTTCTGACTGAAACACCGATATTTGAAGCGTGTAAGATGTTCTAGGTACGTTCTTTAGACTTCTATACTGCAGTTTTATATTGCAGTATATTGTAGTTTCCTATCGCAAGTACTTTCGAGCCTGTGATATTAAAGATGGAGCTGTTTAGCATATCCTTTAGCATGTTAGCCAGCTGACCAGCCCGGTTCTAGATAACAGAATATAAGATACGATAAGATACCATTTTGTGCCCATTGTGATTTTCACACATAGGAATTTGTCCTCCGCATTTAACCCATCCGTGAAGTGAAACACCCACAAACACACACACACTAGTGAAGACAAACACTAGGGGGCAGTGAGCACACTTACCTGGAGTGGTGGGCAGCCCTATCCACTGCGCCCAGTTGGGGGTTAGGTGCCTTGCTCAAGGGCACCTCAGTCCCTACTGTCAGTTCAGGGAATCGAACCAGCAACCCTCCGCTCACAAGGCTGGTTCCCGAACCTCCAGCCCACGACTGCCCCCATAGGTATGTTCATCAGCATGTCAGTTTAGAGAGAACCAGGTTCCCACTTCCATGCAGGTTCAGAGTGGAAGATTATTCCATTAGGAGCAGAAGGATGTTCTGTGACATGGTCAGTGACACAGAGTTCCAGTGTTGTGGGATGTTGGATCTCAGAACACGGCTGGGGTTTCAGGACCAGGACTATCTGTTTAGTTCTGCATCTCTGCATCTTGGTAATGGTTGGGGGTGTCCCTTTAAGAAGCCGGAAACTCGGATGATGATGTAACGTATGTTTGTTTATCATGAGCACCTCGTCCCCTACAGCAGTCGTGTGTAGTTCCGAGGCCTGTGCCTTTCCCACGAGGTTCCATACATCAGTTACGTACCGCTGGAAAACATCCTCTGCACAAACTTGCTGTGACCGAGCTGCTCGCCTTCACAGCAGGGTGGCAGTTAACGTGATAAGAGTGCACAACAACTCGCGTCCAGGTTGCATCATCTAACCAGCGACAGGGAAGTGGCAGGCACGTCAGGCCTGAACATTAAACAGGGTACGGCTCTGTGTTCCAGGGGAGGGTATTTCAGCACTGAAGCCCAAATGACGAAATACACGTTCATCCCTTAACCCATCCGCCTTTAAGAAACAGTTCCTGTCCAAGAGAGTCACTCGTGCTGATTTCCCTGCTGCAGGGTCTGGTGGTGATGTCTGCCGAGTTGGAAGAAGTGGTGACGAGCATCCTGAAAGGCCGTATTCCCGGGATGTGGATGAAGAAGTCTTATCCCAGCCTCAAGCCGCTGGGAGGATACGTCACTGACTTCTTGGAGAGGCTCGCGTTTTTGCAGGTAAGCTGTGTGAATGTTCCTCATGCCAATCAGTCACATCTGGAGCTCTGGGAACGCCAGTACTGTCATCCTGGAATACCGGGATAAGAGTGTTCTGGTCTCGGTAAGGGGATGAGCTGTAGGGGAAACCTGGTCGCCCAGCAGCTCAGTGTAGACGCTGTGGTTCAGATTTACTGTCACCTCAACCAAGGAACCCATCCCACCTAATTAAACCCCCCAGAACGGCAGTGAGGCCACTCCGGGGGGCTTGTGTTTAATGCCCCTCATACCTTTCATTAGACCACCTCTGTGAGGCGCTGGTTGGCCTGGGTATGCACTGCACCGTTACCCCCGTTCCACCTGCTAAGCCAGGCTAGCAGGCCTGGTAGATGGAGCGCAGCCTCGTGTGAGTGCCGCGGGGGTCTGTGAGGAAAGCTGTGTTGGTTAACAACAATGTTGATCGACCCCCCAAAGACGGGCTGGTGGGGTTACATCCCAGGGTAAAAGAGCTGCTCTGAACCGTAGCTAAGAAACGGAACCTTTGACATCCATTGCTAGCATAAACATCCCCAGCTCCTTTCCATGTGTAGATCAGGATGACCCAGTATCCTAAAGGTCTTCCAAACCAGACGTGTAGGCGAGCTTCCGGTTCCTGGATTTTGTAATTAAAGGTGTTACCTGCTGATCGGCCACCTCATCATTAGGAACCAGGCTCTGGAACCACCGGAGCGCTTCGGCCCGTAGGATGGCCGGCCAGGCTTCATGTCCACGTCCTCTTTAGGAAACACACCCAAACACCGCAGTGTTGGGAAGATTTAGGAACACTTCCTATGAAGCCTGTTCTCCTATGGAGCCTGTATTCCCATGAAGTGTATTCTCCTATGAAGCCTGTATTCCCATGAAGCCTGTACTCCTATTAAGACTGAGGCCTTATATAGCATACGCAGCTTCTTATAATACCTGACATAGGCTTGTATAATGTCTCTGAGGTAGTTATAATGACATGCATAATACTGGTAAATAATAATAATGCAGGAGTATACAGCTTTATAATGTCAGGTATCATAACACCTTATAACATCTGCCTGTAAGAACCCTGTAGCCGCTAACGCTGTAGTTCATCATGTTATGCAGCACCTTATAGAGCTTTGTCATAACAGGCTTTAATTCACAATTTAAAATAATGTTTAATACATTTCAGTACAGTACATTATAGCTTATAGAGCTTATAGAGCATTATAAGAGGTCTTTACAGGATCTAAGTGATGTGAGATTGTCTAACTGGTCACACGGAACATACAGCGTGAATATGTTTCTCAGCTTTATCAAGACTCGAATAGGCAGAGCTTGCGTAAAGCTCTAGCTGATTCATGCTTATAATGCGCTTATGAGCTGATGTTATAGTGCATTATTAAACCTGGCATTATGAAGTTATGTACTCTGGTTTATATAAAGTGTGATATGTGTAATTGTAACTAGTCGTAGGTAATTATGCAAGCTCATTTCCAGTGTTATAAGATATTATGTATGCCTTATGACAGTTTATAAACGTATTAGTTATCATTATTGATACAGGATTTAGAGGATACAAAACCAAAACCTGTTCTATTGGTTTTCTGAGTTTACCATATTACCCATTTGTCCCTTCACCCTGGGCATACTGGCTCATACTGGCTAATCCGGATTCCTGAGGGAACACGGTTGGTGCAGGTTGACGGGTATTCCTGCTCCAGCAGCTTTCCCAGCAGAGGAGACTGACTTTCCAGAACACTACAGCTGTCGTTTTAATAATCACCTTTCTGAAGGATCAATTAGCGGCCCTTATTACTTATATGAACCGTTTATTAATCACCCAAATTATGGCTGTATATGATGTAATAAGGGCTGTAGAAACCTGGCACGTGGCCAGCTTGTTTTCCATACGATTTGGTGTCTTAATAGGCGGAGAGGAAATTGCTTAATCGCCAGTGTGTAAATGAGTGCAGCAGCGTTCCCGCGTCGGGTTCAGCAGCGCATTAACACGACACAGTACAGCCAGCTGGTCCAAAGAATTCCAGCGTACAGTAAGAAGCACAAGGAAATCACATGCACCCCATCTGACCCAACGCTCTGCAGTGTGCGGTGCCCTCCGGCGCGGGCCCGTGTAGTAAGCCCTGTGGGTAAGCCTCTTGATGTTTATTTTAGCGTCAGGATTAGCACATAACTCCGAGTGGCTTACGCACATTCACGGGCAGATCTGTCGGCACGGCCGCTTCAGCGCCGAGCTGGACCACAGACTGTGCTTATTGTACACAGGTGTGAAACACGGACTGGATTCTGATTAATACTGACTGGCTGAGAGAGGTCCTAATCTGGGACTGACCCATACTGATACACAGAGTTCTAATACACACTAGAGTGCTTTGTGTGTATATATACAGTCATGGCCAAAAGTGTTGGCACCCCTGAAGTATTCCTCCCAGAACGTTACTGCCGTTACTCATGTTTTGTTCTACACATCTTTATTTCCTTTGTGTGTCTTGGAACAACACAATTTGACAATTTCACACAAAACTCCAAAAAATAAAAACACCTTTTTTAAATTGTGGGTAAATAGCTTTGTTTCAAGTACCTGATGCTCGTTCAAACTCACCTGTGGCATGTACCTGTTGTGGGCAACATACAAATCACACCTGAAACCAGACAAACACGAGAGAAGCTGAAGTCCATCTCCAGAGATCCTGACATTCCTTTGTTGGGCAGCCCCAATCAAGTTCCAAAGAAATTCAGCTGTCCTGCAGGCTCAGGGTGCATCAGTGTCAGCGCGAACCATCCGTCCACATCTGAGTTAAATGAAACGCTATGGCAGGCGACCCAGGAGGACCCACTGCTGACACACAGACATACAGAAACTAACTAACAAATAAGACCGAGATAGAGCTGTCTGGTGAAGCACATCCTTCTACTGTTTACCGAAAACAGGACGAGGCCCACAAAGAAAAGAACACAGCACCTACAGTCAGATAGGGTGGAGGTTCTTGTTGTGGGGTTGTTAAGCTGCCTCTGGCCCTGGGTGCCCTGACTGTGTGCAGGGCATCATGAAATCTAAAGATTACCAAAGGATTCTGGGTCGCAGTGTAGGGCCCAGTGACAGAAAGCTAGGTCAGGGGTCTTCCAGCAGGGCAGTGACCCCAATCATACCTCAGAAAGCCCCAGGCATGGATGGAAACAAAGCGCTGGAGAGTTCTGACGTGGCCAGCAATGAGTCCGGATCTGAATCCCACCGAACACCTATGGAGAGATCTTAAACTGCTGTTGGGAGAAGGCACCCTGCAAATATGGGAGACCTGGAGCAGTTTGTGAAAGAAGGGTGGTCTAAAATTCCAGGTGAGAGGTGTGAGAAGCTTGGTGGTGGTTATAGGAGGCGACCGATTTCAGTTATTTTTCCAAAAGGGTGTGCAACCAATTAAGTTGGGGGTGCCAATAATTTTGTCTGGCCCATTTTTGGAGTTTTGTATGAAATTATATAATTTTTTTTTTGCTCCAATACAGCACAGGAAATAAACGTGTATAACAAAAACTATTTACAATAACTTCCTGGGAGACTTACTTTCAGGGGTGCCAACACTTTCGACCACGACACACACACAAATATATATACACATTATATAGTTCCAGACTGTAGTCCATCTGTTTCTCTGTGTACTGCATTACCCTGTTCTTCAGTGGTCAGGACCCCCACAGGACCCCCACAGCGCAGGTGCTACGTGGGTGGTGTAGGTTCGCTGGTGGTTTACCTGTGTGGTGTAGACACGGTGACCCCTGGTTCCCATCTCCACCACTGAGCCATTAAAGACAGGTGGAGTCGTGTAGCTCAGGTGCTGAGACTGTGGCAGCTCTGGCTACACTGGGTAATGGCCACTCCTCAGCTCCCACTGTACTGAGGGTGTTCGAGCAGTGGAGCGTTTAGCATTCACCCGCTGCTGCTCTCTCCTCCAGGGCTGGTACGATAACGGCACTCCCGCCGTCTTCTGGATGTCGGGCTTCTTCTTCACGCAGGCCTTCCTGACAGGAAGCCAGCAGAACTACGCTCGCAAACACACCATCCCCATCGACCTGCTGGGCTTCGACTTCGAGGTCATGGACGACAAGGAGTACAAGCAGCCTCCTGAGGACGGTGGGTGAGAGAGAGAGAGAGAGAGAGAGGGGGAGAGAGAGGGAGAGAGGGAGAGAGAGGGGGGGAGAGAGAGAGAGAGAGACAGAGAGAGAGAGA
This sequence comes from Prochilodus magdalenae, assembly GCA_024036415.1. Lineage (NCBI taxonomy): Eukaryota > Metazoa > Chordata > Actinopteri > Characiformes > Prochilodontidae > Prochilodus > Prochilodus magdalenae. Next base: position 61,808 of record JAMWET010001941.1, on the reverse strand, counting down.
GAGAAGAGAAGGAAAGAGAGAGAAAGAAAGAGAGAGACAGAGAGAGAGTGACAGAGAGAGAGAGAGAGAGAGAGAGAGAGAGAGAGACATAGAGAGAGGAGAGAAAGAGAGACAGAGAGAGGAGAGAAAGAGAGAGAGAGAGAGACAGAGAGAGACGGAGGGAGGGAGAGAGAGAGAGACACAGAGAGAGAGAGAGAGAGAGAGAGAGAGAGAGGGAGGGGGAGAGAGAGAGAGAGGGAGGAAGGGAGGGAGAGAGGGAGGGAAGGAGAGAGGGAGGGCGAGAGAGAGTTAGGGAGAGAGAGTGAGAGAGAGAGAGAGAGAGAGAGAAAGAGAGAGAGAGAGAGAGAGAAGAGAAGGAAAGAGAGAGAAAGAAAGAGAGAGAGAGAGACAGAGAGAGAGAGAGAGAGAGAGAGAGAGAGACACAGAGAGAGAGAGACAGAGAGAGAGAGAGACAGAGAGAGAGAGAGAGAGAGAGAGAGAGAGAGAGAGAGAGAGAGAGAGAGAGAGAGAGAGAGAGAGAGAGAGAGAGAGCGAGAGAAAGAGGGGTGGAAGCCTGAAGGGAAGCGAGGATTTGGAGACCTGAAGGAGGAAAAGAAAAGAAACGAGGGAAAGAAAGAGCGAATAAAAGAGGAATGAAGGGAGGATAAAGCAGAAATGAAAAATAACAGAATGGAGCGAGGGACAGAGAAGGAGAGAGGATCCATTAACCCCTCGCCGTGCCCACGGGCGATCAATCACAGTCAACATTCCACCGCTCTTTTACATCAGACCCCCACCGCTCTTTCATCAGCGCATGATGAACCTCTCTCCGGAGGGGGTCCCCGTCAGACACGCCCGCCTGTACTCAGACACCGTGTGTGAGAGTGTGAGTGTGTGTATATGTGTGGGTGTGTCTCTCTGTGTGTCTGTGTGGGGGTGTGTGTGTGTTTGTGTGTATGAGTGTGTGTCTATGTGTCTCTGTGTCTGTGTGTGTCGGGGGGGTGGGGGGTGTACGAGTGTTGGCGGGGACTTTGTTGCTGGTTGTTTGGGTGGTCTACTCTGATGGGAGTTTGGGAGTTTGGTGACCCACCGTGTGTCTTTCCCAGGTGTCTATGTGCGCGGGTTGTTCCTGGACGGCGCTCGGTGGGACCGGAAGACGAAGCTCCTTGCAGAGTCTTATCCGAAGGTCCTCCACGACACCATGCCTGCGGTAATGCCCTGTTCCTACAGACGACATACTGCTGCATAAACACCATCAGATACACTACACAACCTGGACCAGCGGGCACACCACTCAGCACTGAGGAGCACACGGTCACCAGCGCCAGGGCTGGATGGCACTTCAGCGTTACCAAGATCAATCATTCATAATACGCATGTCTGAGCAAAGTGACATCATCTCGTAACACCATTCTTATTTCCCGCCTACACTGCCGACCAGCTCGGCACGCCCTCACACTGCCGGTCAGCTCGGCACACCCTCGCACTGCCGGCCAGCTCGGCACGCCCTCGCACTGCCGGCCAGCTCGGCACGCCCTCGCACTACCGGCCAGCTCGGCACGCCCTCACACTGCCGGCCAGCTCGGCACGCCCTCACACTGCCTGCCAGCTCGGCACGCCCACACACTGCCGGTCAGCTCGGCACGCCCTCGCACTGCCGGCCACCTCGGCACGCCCTCGCACTACCGGCCAGCTCGGCACGCCCTCGCACTACCGGCCACCTCGGCACGCCCTCACACTGCCGGCCAGCTCGGCACGCCCTCACACTGCCGGCCAGCTCGGCTCACTCTCACACTACCGGCCAGCTCGGCACGCCCTCACACTGCGGGCCACCTCGGCACGCCCTCACACTGCCGGCCACCTCGGCACGCCCTCACACTGCCGGCCACCTCGGCACGCCCTCACACTGCCGGCCAGCTCGGCACGCCCTCACACTGCCGGCCACCTCGGCACGCCCTCACACTGCCGGCCAGCTCGGCACGCCCTCACACTGCCGGCCAGCTCGGCACGCCCTCACACTGCCGGCCAGCTCGGCACGCCCTCACACTGCCGGCCACCTCGGCACGCCCTCACACTGCCGGCCACCTCGGCACGCCCTCACACTGCCGGCCACCTCGGCACGCCCTCACACTGCCGGCCACCTCGGCACGCCCTCACACTGCCGGCCACCTCGGCACGCCCTCACACTGCCGGCCACCTCGGCACGCCCTCACACTGCCGGCCACCTCGGCACGCCCTCACACTGCCGGCCACCTCGGCACGCCCTCACACTGCCGGCCACCTCGGCACGCCCTCACACTGCCGGCCACCTCGGCACGCCCTCACACTACCGGCCAGCTCGGCACGCCCTCACACTACCGGCCAGCTCGGCACGCCCTCACACTGCGGGCCACCTCGGCACGCCCTCACACTGCGGGCCACCTCGGCACACCCTCACACTGCGGGCCACCTCGGCACACCCTCACACTGCGGGCCACCTCGGCACACCCTCACACTCCCGGCCACCTCGGCACCCCAACACACTGCCGGCCACCTGGCACGCCCTCACACTGCCGGCCACCTCGGCACGCCCTCACACTGCCGGCCACCTGGCACGCCCTCACACTGCCGGCCAACTCGGCACGCCCTCACCACTGCGGCCACCTCGGCAGCCTCCTCTCTCACACTGCCGGCCACCTGGCACGCCCTCACACTGCCGGCCACCTCGGCACACCCTCACACTACCGGCCACCTCGGCACGCCCTCACACTGCCGGCCACCTGGCACGCCCTCACACTGCCGGCCAGCTCGGCACGCCCTCACACTGCCGGCCACCTGGCACGCCCTCACACTGCCGGCCAACTCGGCACGCCCTCACACTGCCGGCCACCTCGGCACGCCCTCACACTGCCGGCCACCTCGGCACGCCCTCACACTACCGGCCAGCTCGGCACGCCCTCACACTGCGGGCCACCTCGGCACGCCCTCACACTGCGGGCCACCTCGGCACACCCTCACACTGCGGGCCACCTCGGCACACCCTCACACTACCGGCCACCTCGGCACGCCCTCACACTGCCGGCCACCTGGCACGCCCTCACACTGCCGGCCAGCTCGGCACGCCCTCACACTGCCGGCCACCTGGCACGCCCTCACACTGCCGGCCAACTCGGCACGCCCTCACACTGCCGGCCACCCTCTGGCACGCCCTCACACTGCGGCCACCTGGCACGCCCTCACACTGCCGGCCACCTCGGCACCCCCTCACACTCCCGGCCACCTCGGCACGCCCTGACCCTGCCGGCCACCTGGCACGCCCTCACACTGCCGGCCAGCTCGGCACGCCCTCACACTGCCGGCCACCTGGCACGCCCTCACACTGCCGGCCAACTCGGCACGCCCTCACACTGCCGGCCACCTCGGCACGCCCTCACACTGCCGGCCAACTCGGCACGCCCTCACACTGCCGGCCACCTCGGCACGCCCTCACACTGCCGGCCAGCTCGGCACGCCCTCACACTGCCGGCCACCTCGGCACGCCCTCACACTGCCGGCCACCTCGGCACGCCCTCACACTGCCGGCCAGCTCGGCACGCCCTCACACTGCCGCCCACCTGGCACGCCCTCACACTGCCGGCCAGCTCGGCACGCCCTCACACTGCCGGCCACCTCGGCACGCCCTCACACTACCGGCCAGCTCAGCACGCCCTCACACTGTGCGCACAGAGGGCTAAACCAATAAAAACTGACCACTCTGAAACCAGTCTACCTTGTGAAGGTGGTTTTACCAGTTTGTTCTACCGGACTGTCAGGATCGGAACCTACACCATGTGGTACCCCACACGTGCACATCACTTTAGATCTGCCGCTCGTAGACTGTTGAGTAGCCTGAGCAGCAGACCTAACCTGCAGGCAGAATGAATCAGTCAGACCGATGGACTACCGGAGTACCAACCCATCACTGCTGCTAGAAGCTCGTCACAGCGGACGTGAGGGTTTCACCGTGACATGAAGCCCACCGTGATCATCACCGTCGGTTCCTTCAGACTGTGCTACACTGCTACACCACTCTGAGTCTGGTTGGGCTCAACAGGCCTCCAAGAGCCTGCCAAGGGTTCCGGAGAGCCGTCGCGGATTCCGAAGGTTTCGTCTGGTCTGTTCTTTAGAAGAGCTCCTCCTTGACCACCTTCGAGAGCCGTCCATGCTATCGCTCGCTCTCCTCCAGCTCTAGGTCTGTCTTTCTTTCCCGCTTTTCCTTTTTTGTTTCACGTCTTCAGAGACCGGAGCTCATTGTCGACTGAACGGCCAAACGCGTGAGGGAGGCGGTCACGGTTTCTCGGCGGAGGGTCTGAGCTGACTCCACATTCCGCCGCTCGGCTCCAGGGAGGCAGGGGCTTTTCATCTCCGCACAATGCCGAAAAAACCCCGAAGACAACCGCGGCAACAACAAGCAGCCGAATGATTAATTACGACTGGCGTGACCCAGGAGAGCGCTCGCTCACGTAGGCCTTTTGTGTTCCCCGGTTTTATCTGGAGGCTTCCGTGAAGAGAAAACTGCAGGAATCTCGCACGGATGCAGTTTGCTTTCTCTTTCATTCCAGCCGGCGTTCGGAGCGCTTTCTAATTACATCTTCACACAGCCGAGCGTATGAATAGTGCATCACGCCCGTGCTGTATCCACACTAGACTTCTTCGGCCAAATCTCTTTTGGCACGTTTTTGAGGTGCCGGGAGACAAACATACTGGATACAGTTTTCCGATTGTATCTGTTTTTTCCTCCCTCCTTCTCCACGTCGCACACAGTGCATGCACACATACTATGAATTATGCATGAGCCGCTATTTAATATTCAGACATTCCAGGGCAACTTAATACCGGAATCTTTTTTTTGGTGTTTGACGAGAGCAGAACTTTTCCAGAAACATAAAAACTTTTGAAATGCAAATTTCTAGCCTCATTATTCCATTCCGCTGATTGGCTTTCAGACGGAACTGTGCACGAACTCCTAGGCCCGCACATCTGTTAAAACCACACGAGCCCGGACTATCAATCCGCCATGCTAATACAGACAACAGTCCCAACACGCTCGCCGCTTTGTAACCCCTAAGGACTCGTGTTCCTGGATGAGTTGAGACTACCTGTAAGACAAGGACACGAGGCAACCTTGAACCAGAAGCCAGAGGAAACTCTGCCACTGCTTGAGAACATCGGTTCTACCCAGTTTGGTCAAAATTCTAGATAATTAATCATAGAGAATCTCCTGTGTTAGGTGCATCACACCTGTTCACCTAATTCAGCACCGGTTACACGGTTTAACACCGCGAGAGGTTTAGAAACGCAGGCGTAGTGTTTCCTCGAGCTGCGCTGCCCTTTAAATATTCATCCCCCTCGCTGGAGCACAGGGACTTGACTGTGGTAATTACAGTAAGGGACCGGGTCCATGTGCTCAGTTCATCAGTCGGCCCTTCCTGTCGCCGTTAGAAACCTAGATCTCTTTTTTCCATAGTTCAAACGAACAGGCACGGTGACCACACCTGCAGTGGCCTGTACGTGCAGTTCACCTCGTATGCAGCTCCCCTGTGGAGATCATCCCAAGCACCAAGCTGAACGTGAACACAAGCTTCACAGCTCCCTGTGGAGGTAAAGAATGGCTCAACCTCCATCCACCATCCTTACCTCCCTCCACAAAGCCTCCACAGAGAGCTTCCAGTAGTGCTGCCTGGTTTGGGAACTGCACTGAATAGTGCAACCTCACTGAATAGTGAGGACAGCTGAAAAGATCATGGGGGTCTCTCTTCCCTCCATCATGGTCTCCACCTCACATGCTGGATCTGTGTACAGACACCCCTCACACAAACTGTCCCCTTTTCCGCCATTTGGAAGAAGACACCTTCTGTCCACCAACCTTACTGCCTTCTACAGAGTCAACCCAGGGAGCACCCTGAGCATCCATACCGCTGCCGGGTTTGGGAATTGCACTGCCTCCAACCACCTCCTCCAGACCCTTCATAGTGTGGACAGCTGAAAACAACCCTGGGTTCTCTTCTCCCTCAGTCACAGGCTGTGTCCTAAAAGCCACCAGCGTTCCAGATGATCCCACACACAAGCTGTTCTCTCTCCCGCTGTCTGGAAGAAGGCTCCATAGCCTCCAGGTCCAGCTTCTTTCCACAAGATCCCGTCAGATTCCTCAAATCCCACAATCTGAACGGACAGGCGACATAGACACATGAATGACGCTGCTACTTCCTGCTTTGTGCAGAGCTACATGGTCTCGCTGTACCGTACCGGTCCTGTGCCCGGTGGTGGCTCTGTGTAGATTGTATTGCATGTATATTGTGCGGCTGCACCATGTGACTCTGCAGGAAGGTTGTTTCAGAGCTGAACCGACAATGTAGCCTCTTAAACACGAACTTACTATAATACTGCTGATCAGTAATAATCAATATCTGTTACTGAGAATCAATACACCATCACTAAACACGACACTGCGATACTGAAGTGTATCAGTACAGGCCTGTAGGTCACTGTGGGGTCACCTGTTTAATACCCCGTCCTCTTTCCCCTCTGTAGATCTGGCTGAAGCCCATGCGGAAGCAGGACATCCCTCAGCGGCTGTGCTACATCGCTCCCGTCTACAAGACCAGCGAGAGGCGAGGGACGCTGTCCACCACGGGTCACTCCACCAACTACGTCATCGCCATGACTCTGAACTCCGACGTTCCCCCCGAGCACTGGATCCGCCGCGGCGTCGCCCTGCTGTGCCAGCTGAACTCGTGAAGAACCCAAGCGGATTTAAAGCTGGCAAACCTACTGAGCCGAATTATCCAATTCCATCCGGTTCACCAGCGTCTCGTACGGAGCGTCCCGCTGGGCTGCCTCCTCGTCTTCCTCCCAGGCTCTTCAGATCCTTTAAACATGTAACCAATGAAAAGTAATCTCAGGAATATAGAATAAACATCCCGCAGCAGACGGACCGTGTCGCGTCTTTATTGTTTGGGTCACTTGCAGAGGAAAGCGGCCCATTACGGTCCAGTTAACACCATTTCCTATGTATGATGCTTAATGAGAATCGATCAGGGCCTGGCAACCTGAGGAGCGACCCGCACGGCTCACGTTAGGAACCACTCAAACACGGAAAGCGCTGTTCACAAACTTTATTTCCTCTCCACAGGGAAATGCACACAGACAACCAGCAAGAATGGCCAATGTGGTGACAACATTTATACACCCAGCTTTGCTCAACAGAGGAATCAAAAAAAATAAAAAAAGAAAGAAAGAAAAAGATGAAAGCAAGATCAGGACCTTCATACGTCTGGATATCCAACGTCACATGGGGGGAAACAGATATTTTTGGTCACACACTAATCAAAGCTGCCAAACTGGAAATTCAGAGTATCTTCTAGATGGACCAAATAATCAATTCGCCTCAGATTCGGTCTAACCCAATCATTCTAGGAGCTACGTCTGCCGATCTCGGAGCGGAGGCTGAAATCCTGCCCCCGAAGTAAAGCAGACCCCGCTGAATTTCAGTCAGGCGAACGATCAGGGTGTTTCTTCTGCTATTTAATAGTAGAAATCAAAACACACGACGCATCGACCCAAACAAACAATACGGATATCCCATTTACGTCATGCCTCATGCATGTGTTGGATCAAAGGAAGCATGTTTGATGAACGCGACTGAACAAACGAACGTCACACGGTGACGGGATAAGCGCGAATCGCACGTTGGCATGCCTCCGCCTCCTAACACCCCGTCACGCTCCGGCAGCGGAGACTGTGGAATGTCTATAGGTCAGCTCAGAGCCGACCGGGAAACAAGGGGAAAGCCGGATGTCAAACGTGTCAACTTAATTAACCGGATGTTCCGCTGTTTTAGCGAACGCCAAGCATCCAAGTGCAAAAACGGGCGGAGGATTTCAAAAATGTTCTTTTGGAGCTTCTTAATGAGGTCCAGTTCATGATGGAGCCTCGCTCGGATTGTCAAAGGAAATTTAGAAACGATGCAACCGAAATCCCTGGAGTCCTAACTCCAAGCTGATTTGGGAATTTGGAGACCTCTCTGGTGGAAGGGTGTAACTGCACGAGTGAGCGGCGTCGTCTTCCAAGCAGGTAAGAGATCTAGTCATCAGAGGTTTGGTACGTGCTGTACGGGATGTGTGGAGCCAAACGGACCCGACAGAGCACTCGAACAATTAGCCACTGGTAATGAATCCGTAATGTAGGAGAAGATCAAGCAAGAGTCAACAAATCATCATGATCACTAAGATCTGCTGGTCTATGTTCCCAACCGACGCGGTACTCTACGCAAACACTACTCGGCCTAGTCGGGAGATTGTTCAAGTCTGTAGGCTGTAGAAGTCAGTTCATGTCATAACACGGTGTAGGCCAGCGCTCGAACCGCCGCCGAGCAGGGCCAAACTACTAAGGCTCAACTGATTGGGTTAGTAAAACTAAAGAGAGAGTGGAAAAGGAGTGATGTAGAATGTACACAGAACGGAAAAGGACAGGTGAAAACGAATCCAAGGTGCGGTCGCTGGAAACGTGCGCGTTCCGGAACAGCGTCAAGTTTAACTCCCAAAAAACCAAAACAAATCCGAAATGCTGCCGGTAATTCCCAGTACAGTACACACTTTCTCAGCTCGATGGTTCTACCCCCGAGGGCACCCAGCTCTCTGACCTGTGATTCAGCACCACGATGGTAGGACAACACTGGACATCACACAGGAGGACACATCACATTCGCCACGAAGGGTCAGGGGTCATGCCGTGAGCGCACTAAACACTAGGGGCTAAAACACGAGCCTACTGGACGCACGACTCTGATGCTCGAGAAGACCGGGTGGGGGTCTGCAGTAGCTGCCTCTCTCCGGGATCCCTCCTCGTAAGACTGTAGTGAAGTTAAAGGGATGAGTCTTCAGCGGTGGGAATGCGGGAACGTCGTCGAGTCAGTTTGGATACGGAGATGTTGACAGAGATACGTATTAGACATCTATGCGTCCCGCCTGTGTGAATGCTTGAAGGTAGGGGATCCAGCAGAGAGACTCCCGGTCAGCATGTCCCCGTCTTCGCTGAGCTGAGTCGAGTCGTACTGGTCCACAGGAAGCAGAGACACGATGGGTGGTCAAAGGGGTCGAATGTAAACGTCGTCGTCTGCATGTCTATGTCCACTGTAAGCCACTGAAGGCCCTCCTTACGAGGGACGCGAATGAGACACAGGACACTTTGCGCCATGCTTGGAGGACGGTAACCGCCATGAAGACGAAGTCACAGAGCGAAAAGCACGGGGAATGATGTAGCTGGGGTCCCCGGCGTCCAGCTAGAAGTTCAGGTCCAGAACGATGTGGTCCTCGAAAATGGCGATGAGCAGCATGATGGCAAAACCGGTGAGCATGCCCAGGTTCTGCAGGACGAAATGACCCAGGTGGCAGCGCTTGTGCTCTTCACTGTCGCCGTGGAGCATCTCCGGCAGCTGGTGAGGGCAGAGAGGAGGAGCTCGGTCAGAACATGGAAGCAGAAACCATGACTAGCCTGACTGAGCATTACCCCGGGAGCAGTCCACCAACCAACACACGTCTGACGTCTGCTCCTCCAGTTTACAATGGGAGATCACTGCTACTGAGAGCTGACTGGTTAGCATTACTGCTACTGAGAGGTGACTGGTTAGCGGTACTGCTACTGAGAGCTGACTGGTTAGCATTACTGCTACTGAGAGCTGACTGGTTAGCATTACTGCTACTGAGCTCTGATTGGTTAGTGTTACTGCTACTAAGAGCTGACTGGTTAGCATTACTGCTACTGAGAGCTGACTGGTTAGCATTACTGCTACTGAGAGGTGACTGGTTAGCATTACTGCTACTGAGAGGTGACTGGTTAGCATTACTGCTACTGAGAGCTGACTGGTTAGCATTATTGCTACTGAGAGGTGACTGGTTAGCATTACTGCTACTGAGAGCTGACTGGTTAGCATTACTGCTACTGAGAGCTGACTGGTTAGCATTACTGCTACTGAGCTCTGATTGGTTAGTGTTACTGCTACTAAGAGCTGACTGGTTAGCATTACTGCTACTGAGAGCTGACTGGTTAGCATTACTGCTACTGAGAGCTGACTGGTTAGCATTACTGCTACTGAGAGCTGACTGGTTAGCGTTACTGCTACTGAGAGCTGACTGGTTAGCATTACTGCTACTGAGAGCTGACTGGTTAGCATTACTGCTACTGAGAGCTGACTGGTTAGCGTTACTGCTACTGAGAGCTGACTGGTTAGCATTACTGCTACTGAGAGCTGACTGGTTAGCATTACTGCTACTGAGAGCTGACTGGTTAGCGTTACTGCTACTGAGAGCTGACTGGTTAGCATTACTGCTACTGAGAGCTGACTGGTTAGCGTTACTGCTACTGAGAGCTGATTGGTTAGCATTACTGCTACTGAGAGCTGACTGGTTAGCATTACTGCTACTGAGAGCTGATTGGTTAGCATTACTGCTACTGAGAGCTGATTGGTTAGCATTACTGCTACTGAGAGCTGATTGGTTAGCATTACTGCTACTGAGAGCTGATTGGTTAGCATTATTGCTACTGAGCTCTGATTGGTTAGTGTTACTGCTACTAAGAGCTGACTGGTTAGCGTTACTGCTACTGAGAGCTGACTGGTTAGCATTACTGCTACTGAGAGCTGATTGGTTAGCATTATTGCTACTGAGCTCTGATTGGTTAGCGTTACTGCTACTAAGAGCTGACTGGTTAGCGTTACTGCTACTGAGAGCTGACTGGTTAGCGTTACTGCTACTGAGCTCTGACTGGTTAGCGTTACTGCTACTGAGAGCTGACTGGTTAGCGTTACTGCTACTAAGAGCTGACTGGTTAACGTTACTGCTACTGAGAGCTGATTGGCTAGCGTTACTGCTACTGAGAGCTGATTGGTTAGCATTACTGCTACTTGGGCTGACTGGTTAGCGTTACTAAGAGCTGATTGGTTAGCATTATTGCTACTGATCTCTGACTGGTTAGCGTTGCTGCTACTTGGGCTGACTGGTTAGCGTTACTGCTACTGAGAGCTGATTGGTTAGCGTTACTGCTACTGAGAGCTGATTGGCTAGCGTTGCTGCTACTTGGGCTGACTGGTTAGCGTTACTGCTACTAAGAGCTGACTGGTTAACGTTACTGCTACTGAGAGCTGATTGGCTAGCGTTACTGCTACTGAGAGCTGATTGGTTAGCATTACTGCTACTTGGGCTGACTGGTTAGCGTTACTAAGAGCTGATTGGTTAGCATTATTGCTACTGATCTCTGACTGGTTAGCGTTGCTGCTACTTGGGCTGACTGGTTAGCGTTACTGCTACTGAGAGCTGATTGGTTAGTGTTACTGCTACTGAGAGCTGATTGGCTAGCGTTGCTGCTACTTGGGCTGACTGGTTAGCGTTACTGCTACTGAGAGCTGACTGGTTAGCGTTACTGAGAGCTGCAGACCCCAAACATACTGGCTGATTGGCTACACTTAACTTCAGTATCAAAGTCTGGATGAAGTTTTTCATGACTCATCACTGGTTATTAGTACTCACCATGTCCACTAAGGCCACGTAGAGGAACATGCCGGCAGTGATGGCAAAGATCCAGCTGGTGACGTTGTGTGTGTATTGCCCCACAGCTGTGCCGATCACCATGCCAAAGTAGGCCATGAGGGCTGAGAGGAGGTTATACACAATGGCCTGCTTCACAGACATGCCGGCTTTCAGCAGCACCGCAAAGTCACCTGGAAGCAAAAACAGGCACGCCGTCACGACCACACAACACCAGAACGATTCACTGACCCAACAAACACGCACTCGGCTCCGCGGCACTCATCTCCGCGGCACTCATCTCCGCGGCACATTATTCCGACTGATGAGCTAAAACTGACAATCGCTTCTGTAGAGAACTGGCACTCCGTCTGGCTCCCCGGCCGAGAGACAGGCCGGCCCTAGCGGAAACGCTCTTGATCGAGAGCCAGGAGAAGCCGAGCCGACGGCCTAGATTCCCTCCGCGTTGCGTCTCCTGTCCTCCTTTCCCGCTAATTACTGCCTTGAATACATTAGCGCACAGCTTGCACATCTATCAATCTCAGGAAAACCGAGGTGACGCGGCGGACGCGGTGCCTCTTCTTTCCTCGCCACTTTCCCTCGCTCGAGTTCCCTCTGCTACCGTGTCACCGGGAGCAATTAAAACAGCCGTCAGAGGCAATTAGCCTCGCCTCAGGGTGGCAAAGACCACTCATCACCGCCCTGGCATCTCGGGCTGAGAGAGCCGGCCTGTCGCGGTTATGGAGAAGTGCTAGCAGACTCATCGCTCCTGCAGGGGCCGCCGAAACGTAAACAACAGCCCGGGCCAGAAACGATGCAGACTTATAAAAGGTTAGTGCTGAACAGTGTTTATGTCATGTCTGGTTCCAGAGAGGAAGCGCGGACGTTCCGGACAGGTAACCTCAGACACGGAATGAATATTTGGGGAATGTTTTTCCTGCTCTATTGTTTTGACTGGGACTTGATTGATTAGCACACACCTCTTTCAGTCAGTGTTTGTTTTCCTCCCGTTCAAACGAAAAAGGAGGGAGGCGAACAGAGAGAGATGGATGGAAGCCTCTGCTCTGCTGTTCCCAAGCTGATGTCTGGGATGAGGCGATGGATCGATGCGGGATGTGAGAGGCATCATTGGAAATGAAAACCCATTACTCACACTAGTAGGATAAATATTGCAGGACGGCGTCTCCTCGCTGGCCGGGCAGCGCTCGCATCGACTGCTCCACCCTTATGGCCAGCTTACAACCTTTCCTACACCGACTGAACATTAGGTCTGACATAACACACACAGTGGCGTGAAAAAGTGTTTGCCCCCCTCAGAAAAACACTTTTTCACCCAGGGCCGTGTAGGTTTGGATTTTTTTCCTCCCTTTATAATAAAAACCTTCGTTTAAAAACTTCAGTTTGTGTTTACTTGTGTTGTCTTTGACTCATATTAAATTTGTTAGATGATCTGAAACATTTAGGAGACGACTTAAACCCCCGGTCTTCCCTCAACCGGACCACCTACCCAGTTCATGAGGTAACTCGTGGCAGAAGACAGCGACGGACGTGCTGATGCCTCCGGTTATGTTGGCGCTAAACGCAGCACCTGCAAGAGAAGCAGAGCTCCTGGTTAACCAGCGGTCAGATAATCGGGATATGCCTTCAGATCCTGATACTAAAGTCTGAGCAGGAATTCAGTCCCTCAGCAGGAAGCTCCTGGGCCGTTTGGGCATTTCAGAGCACACAGCTTTCCCGATCCCTATAGCCTTATTTGCCCTGCTGTGAGTGAAAGGCTAGACTTCTCCCCGCCATGGATGATGTAATGTATACTGAGCGTATGAACAGTGATATCACTAGTATTAGGATACACGGGATCTCCACACCCCTCATCACTGAAGGCCAGTATCAGGTTTAGTTTAGAAAACCAATCCCAGCTTTATCTAATCAATACTTCATTATCGGGAATCTGGAGTAATCTGGAAGTTTCGCTTCTCCGATTATCCAACGTGATAACCCACTGTGTTTTTCCTCCCTAGATTTGTTTATTCCCAGTAATCGAGGAGGTGGAATCAGTCATGCTATCAAATAAACCAGCTTCCCAGTTTACTGGAGGCGGATCCCTGAACACTGACCGGAGGCCTGTTAAAGGGCTTTCACACTGGACCAAAGATTCCGAATTACTGGAAAACCGGTCCTAGCTCTGGATAAAAACACTCCACTGTGACAACACCCTTACAGACTACTGCAGCGTGGCCCCGACTGAGGAACAGAACAGCGTTCAGTACGGTATCCCTCAAACCTGCATCATCAACGATGTTTGGTTAAACCCCACCCCCAACACTTTCTACACAGAGCACCGCTAGTCTTACCGATGGCCAGTCCATCGCTGAAGTTGTGCATGCCATCGCCCATGATGACCATCCAAGCAATGCTGGCTATCCCGGCATCCTTCATCTCCTTGTCGGAGTGGCAGTGCCCGTGATGGGAGTGGCCGTGCCCGTGCGAATGCCCGTGCTTCTTTGTTTTGGCCTTCCTGCCGTTTTCTGTTGCGACTGTGGTCTCCTGCTGAGAGTTCTGCGTATCTGGGGCGGCCAGCTGGGTCTTGCTGGGCGAGTCCAAAGGCTGCAGTTCGTTCATCTGAGTCTCGTTGTTGGAACCTGATTGGATAAAAAACCGTTAATCCCACCGTCCTTTTATACACGAGGAAATTCCACCGATCTTCTACAAACTACAGGTTATTATACACTCAGTGTCAAGAGAACAGCTGCACCCAGACAGAGTCAACCCACAGGAGTGAAACTTGGTGTGTAGGTTTGACATGGTGAGACATGCTAATGATCCAGTTTCACACTCGGCCACACACGTGACGTAAGCCAGGGCGAGTCTTATCTCTGTACCTGACTGACCCAACACCACCACTACAGACCTCCAGTGAGCAGTGGTGTCCTCCATGAGTCCTCCTGTTAGTGCAGCACCATCGGCAGACGGCTGCACCACGCAGGACTACATGCACACAGACCGTTACCACGACTGTCCTTAACACCACGTCACCGTCACCAAAGACTGCAGTGGTGTCGTACCAGACTGTCATGGAGTGACTCAGAATGGCAGCGGGTCATCTTCAGTGACGAGTCCCGCTTTAGTCTTGGTGGAGACGCCCAACGAATCCGTGTGTGGAGGCACCGTGGTCAGCACCAAGATGAACGGTTTGTAGTCACACGTCCAGAAGGCCTGGTGCCCCTCCACCTCCACCCCTACCGCACCATCTGCAGGAACTGTGTGAGGATGTTCAAGCTGCATGGGATGGATTATCACAGGACTCCATCAGGAACCTCTACAGCTCCATACCGAGACGTCTGGCGTGTTGGGTTAGCGAACACGGCGGCCCGACGCCATACTGAGAGACAGACTTCTGTATGTGTAGCTCAATAAATATTGATCATATCAGTCTAAATTTATCACCAGTTATTGATCCTGGTCACCTTTATCCTCCTTCCCAACACACCCGCACTCCCACACCTCCTTCTGGGTGCAGCTGTTCTTTAGATGAGTGGTCAGGTCACACACTTTGTGTTGACGATGGAACTCAATTCTCAATCTGGTACAAATGGTGAAGGATATTAACCTGTATGTGTTCAGGCTTTGCCGTCGTGCACAGTCTTCCAAAGCAGGTCAGTAAAGAGCTTACCTTCAGTCAGTGGTCTCAGATGCATCCACTCGGCATCTGAGCGCCTGTTCAGCTTGTGGTCCGACAACTTTCTCCCAATCTTCGCCTCCTCACCTCTCTTTTTCCTCCTACAGAAGTTACCCTGCGGGGAGCAAAGCAAGGCCAGACTTCTTAGAAATCAGAAACGCTGCTGCTTTTATGCTTCCCTTCACTCATGCAGCTTGGCACCGGTTCCATCAACCTCTAAACTAGCCTGTATGCCTCTTCTTGGCACCATCATTCTCTGCCTCCAGCCTGACGGCCGGTTTGCTTCTAACATCTCCTGCCCCGACCTGACCCAAGCCTACGCAACAGCTCTGCTTCCCTGTGTCGGACAGCTCCTCACCCCTTGGTCTTTGTAATGCTTGACCATGCTGATGCAGTGTTCGATGATGAAAAGGAGGTAGATTCCTGCCAGGGCGGTCAGACCCTTCCACACGCCGTCAAACTGTGTGAGCAGGTCCGTCTCCTCCTCCTCTCCCTCTTTGTGCTCTCCGTGGCTGTGGTCGTGGCCTCCTTGAGACTAGAAGATAAAAACAGACAGATGTAGAGACCTGGCTGCTACACAGCAGAACGCGAGCCCTCTGAGAGCTGCTGCCCGTGGCAGCTCAAAACAGCTGCTCCTCAAACCGGACCCCCAACCGGGGGGCGTGTGTCGATCTCAGCAGTGCCTTGATCCATCGCACCCTCAAGACGAGCTCAATAAAGTTGAAAGAGTCCAGTGACATTTTTACTGTGCGGTCCGGCCGAGTCCCTGAATGCAGCTCTCCTTTAAACAGAATGCCTGCGCTTATACGGGAATGTCTAGCGTGCGCTGCAACTGACATCATAGCGAGCCAGTTACCGTAAATATAAATAATTATAATGGTTTCATTTATGTGATTTGATGACTCAAACATCGTCCCCATCGTCTAGGCTCATTGTCCATCTCATCAGCTCCACTGACCATACAGGACACTCTGTAGGTGTACAGGTCCAGACTGTAGTCCATCTGTTTCTCCGTGTACTGTATTAGGGCTGTCCTCTAGAAGTCGACGAGTCGAACTGTCAGTTGGAGACCCTTTAAATCGACTTCAAGCGAGGGAGCTGACTTTCGTTTTAGACATAACGGCTGTTTGCGGTGACGGGAAAACGGAGCGGATTTGTTTTATTATAATTCCATTATTTTAGAACCTAAATTACAGATATTCCTATTTATTCATCTACAGCTGAGATTATTTTTATTTAAAGATCAGTACAGTCACTAAACACGCCTGCCCATAAACGAGAGATAACGGTTTCAGCTCTACCGTTCTTCTTTTCTTCTTCTAGGCCATAAGCGTTAATGTTTAGTATAAGTACGCGCTGCTGCCCAACGCTAAACTCTGTAATTAAATCAGGCTCCAGTTCAGATCGATCATCATAAGCCCCGCCTCTTTAGTTCAGAAATATGTTCCTGTGACTCTGCTGACTCTCTCAATGAGGAGGACGTCAGATCTGAACCGTATGCAGACTGATTTACTGAGTACTAGATAATGTACATTATGTACATACGTCGGCCAGCACAGGCGAATCCGATTCGACTGACAGCCCTAGTATTACCCTGTTCTTCAAATGGTCAGGACCCCCACAGGATGACCACAGAGCAGGTATGATTGGGAGGGGGGGGATTAGGGGGATCTTTCTCAGCACTGCAGTGAAAGTGGAGAATCTGGACTGAGAATCGTCCACCACCCAAAACTATCCCACCGTCCTGTGGGGCAGCGCCAGAGTGTCCTATACGGTCAGTGGAGCTGATATGATGGACAATGTTAGTAAACATGGAGGTTGGCTGTTCTTCCGAGGGGTGTGTGTATCTGGTCTGCAGTAGAAGTGGCTGTAAACACAAAGAGAACAGACATGTCTGTTTTACCTGCGACTGAAACTACCTTTCCCTTTCTGGACCACCCTCAGTTCTCCCCCCAGTTAGTGCCGTCTGAGTGTATATGGAATGTTGATGATGAAAATCTGGAAAACCTGGAAACACTAAGTTCCTTTGGGGGACTATTTGACCTCACAGCGCCCTGCAGCATGTATCCCTCCACCATGAATGGAGTTTAAGGCTGAGATCTTCTCCACACTATCATAAACAGCGTCTCAGACATCAGGCAGCGTATTCAGAACCACCTCATGTAGGAACTTCCTGTGAGGGGGCTTTTAGAGGGGGACGTCTGGTTACCTTCACCACCACTGGGAACAGGTCTGAGTCTCTGGAACGGAGCACTTCACACCGAACCCCCTCTGAATGAACATCTTAACCCTTTAATCCCCCCCACCCACTTTGACTAGCCTCTACAGCTGGGTCTGGTGACCCGTCACTCACATGAGGCAGCAGGTGAAGGAGGGCGTCTCCACTGAGGGTCCCCACGGCCAGCGCCACCAGGAATGTGAGGAGGAACTTGAAG
This sequence comes from Prochilodus magdalenae, assembly GCA_024036415.1. Lineage (NCBI taxonomy): Eukaryota > Metazoa > Chordata > Actinopteri > Characiformes > Prochilodontidae > Prochilodus > Prochilodus magdalenae. The sequence continues at coordinate 44,181 of JAMWET010001941.1, read as the reverse complement.
CAGGACTGGTTGAGGATGGGCACCAGCACCACACCCAGCAGAGACAGCAAGCTGATGACCGTGATGGACACAAAGCCCCACACCCAGATCCACACTGGAACAGAAGAGCGGGAAACTAGTCAGGAACCAGGACAGGAGCCAGGCTGGAGAGACCTCCTGCAAAGGTGGAGCTCCTCTAACGGTTATTATTCACAACAAGCCGCTTCAGGAGCGCCTCACTTTATTATTTGGGTTTTTAATATAAAGAGCTGAAATGATTTCAGTTTGTGTTTTGAAATAACCCTCATTGTTACTCCTCTAACCTGAAACGACCATATACATCACTATACTGGCACTTAATTGAGTTTCAGGTATATTTATTGTAATCAATAATTAAATTGTTTCCTGCTATAGTGAGAATGGATGCACCGAATCTTCAGCAACCAAAAATATTTGGCCAAAAATGGTAAAAAAAAAAAAAGGTTCTGAATATGTGAAAAGATGAAATGTAATGATACTGAACAGCGAAGTCTTATTTCTCCACGGTGAGTCACACCAGAGCACGCTGACGATCCCCAGCGGATATTTAGTTTGAAGCCAAACAGATCTCCAGCCAGAGTAAAGGACCGAGCAGAGCCGCTACAGCGAGGCAGACAGACAGCAGCCTCTCAGGCTCTTCTCGGTGCATGTGCCTGCATCCTCCTTCAGACCCCAGTTTTACACCAACAATGAAATTACAGCCCGCTTTAACTGATGCAGCAAATACAGGGCCACCCCGTAACCAAACGAAGCCAATTCTGCCGTATCTGTGCCAGAAGTGGACCAGATCGGTTTTGGGCCAGGTGGGCCAAATGCTTGTTGTACATATGGGGGCCACCTTTGGCTCACAGCAGGTTGCCAGTGCCAACAGTGGACCAGCAGGGGCATATCTTTGCCCGATTGTGGCCCACATCATGTCGTGGTGAAAAAGTGGCAACGTTAATGAAACCCTGAAACCCTAAACTCTGTAAAACCTACTGAAAGCAGTTTCAACAGTCCTATACCAGCTTACGACGGTCTCAGAACTAGCAGTATTCCATAGTTTGGGAAGCGTACGGTCCCGTCGCTGCTCAGGAACATATCAGTGGCTTCACAGAAACTGAAAGAGCTGCTTCACAGAACGCTTAGCATCGTTGCTCGCCCTGAGGAAGTTCCACAGCCTTCTCTGAGAACCCTCACTCATCCCTGGGAGACAAAGCAATCACAAGGACGCACATCGCTAATAGCGTAGGTCTAATGAACTGCCCCCTCAGGCCTGCCCCCAACGAGGACGCCTTTCCAACAAAGCCCCTCTCACTTCCACAGCCTGGGTACATGTGACTGGGGAAGCCTTGTTAAACCGGACTGTTGTTATGTGCTCCATTTATGTGTCATCAGTTCAGAGCACAGTGGTGCTGTAAAGACCAGCTCTTTAAAATGATCCATATGTCTAAACCGATCCTATAACGTAATCAGCAGATCGAGAGAACCCCATCAGAACAAACGGGACCAAACTCTTAGACCTGCTGATTTATTTATGGAGGAAAGCGATCAAAGACCTTGTATCTATGAGTGGCAGAAGAGCACAACACAGCATTCCAGCATTAGAACCTTATCCCATCTGTGAAGCATGGCAGTGGGAGTATCAGGGTTTAGGCCTGTTCTGCTGCATCTGGACCAGGACGGCTCACCATCACTGATGGATCAATAAGTCCGGAGTTATACCAGCACGTTCCAGAGGAGAACATCAGGACATCTGTCTGTGAGCTGGACCTCAGAACGAGGGTCATGAAGCAAGACAACGACCCTAATCACACAAGAGGTTCTACCGGAGAACCGTTTAAAAGGAACAGAGTTAGTGTTCTGGAAGTCCTGATCTTAATCCAGTAGGAATGTTGTGGAAGGACCTGAAGAGAGCAGCTCATGGGAGGAAAACCCCCCAGAGTTGGAGCTGTTCCGTACGGGGGACAGGACAAAATTCCTCCAAGCTGTGTGAAGGACGGATCCAGCCACCGGGAGCATTTAGAAGATCACACCAGATACTGAAAGCCCAGGGTCACATACTGTTACCGTCACCCTGCCCGGCACACGTTAGTGCTTTCCCAGCTTCCAACACACTTGATCCAGCTTTCCAGCTCATTAACAAGCCCCTTCGGAGTGGGGGGAGGGGGGTGTTAAAGCAGGGAGTCCACTGTAATGTGCAGGGCATGGTGCCTCCAGGAATGGGAATTCTGTAGAATTTTTTTTTTGGGAGGTAATTGCTGTGAAGAAGACAGAGGCACATGATCCGGATCCTCCGGGCAGGGACACTTGAACACAGAGTGTTTAGTTATTCCGAATAAAATATTCCCCCAATCGTACTGAGAGTCCAGTGCCGCCAAAACGGTTCTTCCCACAGGCTAACACATAGTATCCCGAATGTCTAGTCAGGATTGCAGGATAGTGTGAGCGATCCTGGACCGAGTGTCCCAAGTGCTCCGCAATATCCTGGGAATTCCTGCCGGGCCTGTTTGCCTTGTCCAAAGTCAAGCGGTTTCACAAGTTTATAACAGTTAATCACAAACCTGACAGCACATTTAGGATCGCAGAGAGCAGGGCTGGAGAAGTGCGAGTCCGTCCTTCCCTGAACCTTTAACGCTATACAGTCTCGGTATGGAGCTGTAGAGGTTCCTGATGGTGTCCTGTGATAATCCATCCCATGCAGCTTGAACATCCTCACACAGTTCCTGCAGATGGTGCGGTAGGGGTGGAGGTGGAGGGACACCAGGTCCTCTGGACGTGTGACAACAAACCGCTCATCTCGGTGCTGACCACGGTGCCTCCACACACGGCAGTCTTTGGTGACGGTGACGTGGTGTTAAGGACAGTCGTGGTAACGGTCTGTGTGCATGTAGTCCTGCGTGGTGCAGCCGTCTGCCGATGGTGCTGCACTAACAGGAGGACTCATGGAGGACACCACTGCTCGCTGGAGGTCTGTAGTGGTGGTGTTGGTTGGTTAGGTCACATGTCTCGTACTCTGGGATACCAGTTCTGAAACCCTCCAGCATTCTGATAATCCAGGCCCCTTTAGTCGGCTTGCTTGAGAAGCTGGCTTAGGTTTATAACCTAGCACACCTTAAAAATAATATCCTGCCAAGTTAAATTTTTATTTCTGGACATTTTTACTGATTCAAGTCGTTGAAGGAAGTCACAGGTCAAATTCATCCACTATACTTGACACACAGGCACATTACTTACAGCAGCCACAAAAACAACAACAACAACAACAACGGGACTAACTCGCCAGTCCTGAGCTGGAGGCTTAAGATTAGGGACCAGCCCTGTGACCGGAAGGCAGCCGATTCGATTCCCTGAGCTGGAAGGACACGACATAATTGGACTTGAGCAAGGTACCTAACCCCCAGCTGCTTCCTGGAGCTGGCTCCACTCCGGGCAAGTGTGCTCTCTGCCCCCTAGTGTGTGGGGGTTTCACCGGGTCGAACGCCGAACACAAATGGTCAGTGGTTATAAATGGATCTGAATTCCAGAGATACTGACTAGATTTAAGATCCACCTGACAGGACGCCATTCCTGAACTGTAAACAGAGAGCTTCGTATATGGCATTTGGTGAATTGTTAACCAGAAGCTTGAGCGGTTTACACCGCCATGTTGCTCATTAAGCCCGGACCATGATGTGACGACCATATAATACTACATGTCCTTTTCAAAACAGGGTGCCAAAGATCAGATACGCCAGGCAGGGAATACAGACCAGGCAGTTACGGGAGTTAGTCAGACTGAGGTGAAGTAGTGCCATGCGGAAAGCTAGCAGGGATGTTCCTGGATGTGACCTATCCCAATATCTAATCATCTCTGTGTGGTGTTATGAGAACCGTGGTCCCTCCTGAAGGGGGTGCAGTTCTGAGTTATATGGATACTATAGTATTGTAGGGCATAGAATTCCCAGAAAACAGAATCCGGAGCAGGCACGACCAGCAGCTGGAACATGAACAAAACAGCACCTTCCGGTTGTGTGTCCCCTTGAAGGCAGTACAGACAGAAGGCACTGGCATTCCGACTTCTTAATACTGAACAGAATTCCGGTTCTCCGCACGTTAGGAAAAACCACTAGTCTGTCCGAGCTGTACTCTTTCAGCTGGCAGGTCGTCTTCTGATCCGCCTGTGGACGAGTTACACCAGTGGTTCTCAGCCCTGGTCCTGGAGTACCACTGCCCTGCACGTCCCAGTGTTTGACTACCCCTAGCTGACCCCAGCTGACCTCAGCTGACCCAGGAAAGGCTTATTCCTCAGCTCATTAGCTGCTCCAGGTGTTTGGGGAAAGGTACTCCAGGACCACTGCATTAGACCACCCAGAACCAACCCAGCTCCCACATGTGCTGTGCCACAGCTAACCGCCAGTCCGGCACATTACAGCCAGTTGTCCACCGCATGGAATGACCCACCTTGATTTTGGTACCAGCTACTTGGATCACCCCCTGCAAAAACAGGACCCCCTTAATGTAGCTATCCATCAGAGCGACACCGCACGACACCGGTGTGGCGCGAAGGACGCCGTGCTTCACCCTAACCCTAGAGTTCAGACGGGGCTATGTTGGTCTGCATGGCCCACATGGTTCAGGCCGGGACCCTGTACCTGAGAGCGGTGGCGCTTCCTCAACGTCAACCTGATGGTAATGGCGGATGCAGACACGGCTGTCTATCTGGTAGAGCAGGGCGGGGCACAGGTAGGTGAACTGAACCGGAGAGATGAGCGAGTCCGGGCTCAGACCGTAGTGCCACAGCAGCTGGGTTAGGTTCAGGCACTAAGAGAGAAGAGGAGGATAAGGTAAGGTCCAGGTAAGGAGCATCACAGGGACACACAGGACACATTCTGTAGACAACAGGCATGAACACAAGCCAGGAACAGGTGAGGGCTTGACATGACGAGGAAATCTGAGGCGGCTAAGGTCAGCGTACACCTGATATACAGGTGTGCATCAACTAACTCCAGCATTACGGTATGCAGCACATTACCCAGGGTGGCTTACACAGACAGAGGCGGCTGTATAATCACCACAGCAGGACTGATGACACATCTTACTGATTTCATGTCCTGAAATTGATTACCTCTTCGTGTTGGTGAGGCAGATCCTCGAAATGTCCAGTCAGTGAGGTGATGTTTGGACTGGCCAGTTCCTCTGGTACCTCTCTTTTGTGTTTGTGTGACTGGCCTTGGCTGTGAACATGGCCATCGTGATCATGGTTGTGTTCGTTTATGCTCTCGTCCACCTCGGAGCTGGTGGTAGGAGCCAACGTGCTCGGGGTCTTGCTGCGGCCGCGCTGCCCTCTACCTTTGGTCGGCCTCCTGAGCCTTTTGGGCCTGTCCGTCGGAGGCTGTGTGGGGGACGAAAGCTGAAGATAGGAAGCCTCAGCATTGGAGGAAATCCCCATGAGCTGTAGAGATGCCTGCGTTGGCGGGTCTGTGGTGTCTGGGGTGTGCTGGTGATGTTTGTGAGGGTGGGGGTGTTTGTGGTGGTGATGGTCATGATGGTGATGGGCCTGTGTCTTTATCACCTCATGGCTATGGGGGTGTGTGGTGTCTTGAGATGCGTCAGGGCTGTCTATAGTAGGAGTGGTTCCGGCTGTGAAACTGGGGCTGCAGGGCCCCTGGGCTGTGGGCTGACCTCCAGTGTCCTCCCCATGAGAGTGGTGGTGGTGGGTGTGGTGGGAATGTGACTTTGGGTGTGGGTGCGAGTGGCCGGCGGAATGAGAGTGGAGGCCTTCTTGCACTTCCAGGAGGTCAAGGTGGGCCACATGGTCGTGGCCTAAATCATCATGCTCTAATCCCACCACCCGCACCTCACCCAGGCCGAGGCTCAGCAGCAGGTTCTGGAATCCGCTGAAATCCAGCCGGCCCTGTTGGCCATAGCGAAGGAACAACTGCTGGATGTAGTAGTGCTGCTCGTGCTCTGCCGCCTCGCTGCGGCTGCCGGGCACTGGGTGATCAGACTGGCCAATGTAAGACGCTTTGGATATCTGCAGGTCACTGTGGACGTCATCGTGGTGCTCGTGGCCTTCGTGGTGCTCGTGGCCTTCGTGGTGCTCGTGGCCTTCGTGGTGGTGGTGTGGGTGACCACCATCATGGCAGTGAGTGCACTGATGAAACAAGAGGGTGAAGACGCAGAGGAAGCAAAACTTAGTGTGCGCGTGAACTCTCATCATCTCCTCACTTCGACACTCCTGCAAAGGAAAAAAAGAAACAGAGTGAGCTGAAGGAGTGCTGAAACAAACGAGCACGATTCAAACATTTACCCCAAACCACTCATCAGCACCAAAACCCTTTCAGGCTGCGGTCACAATCAATTTGTTGCCTGAGTCCACAACAGAGCGAGGGATGCACGTGGTGTACGGCTGTACGAAGAGCGAGGGATGCGTGTGACGCACGGCTGTGCGAAGAGCGAGGGATGGACGTGGCATACGGCTGTACGAAGAGCGAGGGATGGACGTGGTGTACGGCTGTACGAAGAGCGAGGGATGGACGTGGTGCACGGCTGTACGAAGAGCGAGGGATGCACGTGGTGTACGGCTGTACGAAGAGCGAGGGATGCACGTGGTGTACGGCTGTACGAAGAGCGAGGGATGGACGTGGTGTACGGCTGTACGAAGAGCGAGGGATGCACGTGGTGCACGGCTGTACGAAGAGCGAGGGATGCACGTGGTGCACGGCTGTACGAAGAACGAGGGATGCACGTGACGCACGGCTGTACGAAGAGCGAGGGATGCACGTGATGCACGGCTGTACGAAGAGCGAGGGATGAGTTTGTGGAATCCTAAGACCCCTAAGACCCCTACGCTATGTCTCGTCATTCTGAGATACTGAAACCAGTGGGTGTAGCCACCTTCCAGAAATGCTTATCTACATCTCCATCAAAGCAAAGCTGATACCTGCTTCTTTATGGCTGGTTCGGTAACTGCCACAGACTCCATCAGCTCAATATCCTCCCTGAGGCTTGCGCCAAAACTGGCCCACAGATTTTATCACTCTGTTTGCGGCTGTTACAGCAGCAGCAGCTCGTGCTGCAGGAATGGCGAGCACCTGACCAGAGCCAGGGGTTACAACAGGCAGATTATGTTGGCGGTACAGCACTGAAGCACACTCCGGAGCGGAATTCACTCGGAACAGCGCGTTCCCAGCAGGAAGCTCTTCGGCACAGAGCACAATACAGCCGGAGCAGTCATGTAAAGGTAGACTAGGTGTTCATACCCGTGGTCCGGGATTGAGCCTAGTCCTGGGAAAATGACCCTGCATGCCCCATGCTGAGGGACCCCTCTAGCTGCCTACCATCCTAGTGCCAATGACGAAGATCACACAAGCTGTGCTGCAGGTGGTGAAGCTCTACAGCGAGAGCCTTCAGATGCACCCGGAGTGCAGAAATCAGAAACATGCCTTGAATCAGAAGCAGCCACATAATTCCAGTCATGTGACCTCCACGCGTTTACCTGGGGGCCCGAGGGGCTCGCTGCGGGAGCGGCAGCCGGGCTGGCCAAAGAGACGAGCCGTGCAGCTGGACAGAGCCCAGAGGGCAAGAGCACATTTACTCCACAGCTCGCTGCACTCGGCTTCTAGAGGAAAGACCAGAAGCTCATGGTGACGGGGGGCTGTGAGAAGGAGTGTCATTACTAGGGGTCCTGGGCGGTGCGAGGCCGAGGCTCAGCGTTCGGGGAGCCTGGGATTCACGTTACGTGAGCCGGCCTAATTATTTATGTTGGTTATATGACTTTGCAAAAGAGTTTCACAGCCAGGCTGGCTCGATAAAGGCAAGGAGCGAAGGGACCGGGGTCCATTTATCCAACGTGCCAAAAGTTCCGCCCATGGTCTAGGTCAGAAGTAAGGAGGCAGTGATAGCGCTTTGTCGCTACCGGAGTACCGCGGTGACTAAACCGTACTCATGGACGTGACAAATTCTGGATGAAGGCACATCAGTGTTCAGACACTCTCACATCAAAGAACTGGTCAGGTGGTCCAGATGTGGTGGAGGCCTTCCCTGGCACAGTTCCGAGGAGAATTCCCTGTAGGCTGGGATTGTATCCACTGCTGGTAGACCCGTATGACCGTACGCTTCCATACACCTGCAGATTCAGCTACTTCCTTCACACTATGGTCTTTGGCCACGCCCACATCCAGTCCCTCCTTTTAGCCAATCATTAACATCTGCTCTGGAGCCATTTTCCACACATGGAACGAGACATTCCCTGCACTGTAGCACCTCTTCCCAATCTATGGATCCCGTCACTCACACCCCACAGGAATCCATAGTTAATGTTGTTTCACATTCGCTATACTCAAGTTGCTTGTCTTCTACGTACACTGGCTTGGTTGAAGCTAAAGTGGGCTAGCAGGTTGCTAGGCTAAAGGAAAAATCAGGACTAAAGGTTACATTACGAGTTCCTTCCATATGTGTCTCTTAACATTCACTCCCAATAACAACAACCACCTGGGCAGAGAGCTGGCACCCCATCAACACACTGCCATGACTGGAGTCGGGCATACACGAAGTTTCGGCACAAACTGGCCAGGTAAACATCAAAGGTGGAAGACAGAAGCCAAAACAAACTGTGCAAATACAATATACGGTCATGGTACGGTGCATGTGGAGTCGACAGCAGCCAGCCAGTAAGATACACCACATGACCGAGTTCCTTCTAGGAGAAACCTGCTGCACCACGTGCACTTAGGCAAGGAGTGTAATAACACATAGCCCTACAGCATACCGTATTATGGCTAGCATGTTAGCTTGGGGCTAACATATCGGCTTCTAGCTGGAGGGTTAGATAAGGATGCTGAAGCACCAGAAACTAACAAAGCACCAAAATTCTGAACTGCTGCATCTCTAATGTGGCATACGAACATAAACACCACGCAGAGAAACCCCAACAGAGAGCATCACGGCGCAACCGCACCTCTGGATTCCTACATGTTCCTCAAGTTCAGATCCGGCCGTTACCAACACCAGCTCAGGCTCCCGACCCGCGCCGCAACAGGAGAAGTCAGAGCAGGACTCACGAGCTGCCAAAGCGCACCACCGGCGACAAACCCCTCCTCAGCCGGAGTCAGAAACAGATTCAGCCTTAAACGAAACAAACACACGGTGGGGGAAGCAGCTCCGGAGAGACGCGGCGAGGAACGGTCCCGTGCTTTAACTGCGGGAGGACCTTGTGACAGAAAGAGGACCTGAGAGGAAAAGAGAAAGAGCTTCCACATCAGAAAGCCCCAACCACTGCTATGGAGCCGAGCAAGACCTCTCTGGGATGGAGAACCAACAACACAGGAGGCACGTGGTTTATGGTGCCATAACTGTCCTCCTGGAGAAAGGTCATCGGATCGCATTAACACCAAACTGCTTCCCTGTGATTAAACACACTCAACCGAGACAATCTTTCACTGAGCCTAGACATGGAGAACGCCCTTAGAACCCAGCAACAGAGCTCCAACCTAAAGCCATTCTTTATTGGAGGTTCCAGCAGCGAAGAGCAAATAAACCTTCGAGCACCGACGAGCACGGGCTCGCCCAAATCCTCAAGGGATCAGCGTGGGAACAAACAAAGAAGCGTTACTGAAAGGACCGACTGCACTTACTCCTGCCTTGGTGTCCCCATGCGGAGTACTTACACCAGCCGGAGCGCGCGCTTCCTCCGAGCGCGGCGTGTTAAATCGGGCTACGAATCACAGACAAAGAGCGCCGACAGTCTGGGGTTTCGGTTTCAAACGTGATTACAAGCCTTTCCTTCTGAACCCGGGCCGCCTGTGTTTATAAACATCCAACCGGAGTGACCTCTGCACCCTGGAGGAGATAGGAGAGGCCAATACCGGAAACTATTTTTAAGAGCATGCCGAGCCTCACAAATAAGACTTGTGTCGGGCGCTCAATGCGCTCTTTGTGCGCCGGCATGACATTTTAGAAAGCTCTTGTCTTTCATTTCACTTAATTATTTATTTTCTGTAAAACAAAAGGAGATTTAAGAAACGTTCCACAGTCATGTGTTGCAGGAAAAGATCATGGGACGGTTCGGAATCGAAGTGGCAGATAATAAAACAAACAGCTGACCGAACCTTCTCCAAAAGCTGGGCAGTGTTCTTCTTTCCCTCCAGTTTCTACACACTCATACTCCACATGGTCGTAGTTAATATACAGCCATCTTTAAATTAATGTCCGCTCCCCGGAGGAGGTGTGGGAGTGCAGGTGTGTTGGGAAGAAGATAAAGGAGACCAGGATCAATAACTGATGATAAATTTAGACTGATATGATCAATATTTATTGAGCTACGGTGGGCAGGCGCCCTATAAAGGGTCCATAACTACAACCTGTAGAACCGTAACCAGGGACACTACTTCGACTACATGACTGGAGCAACCCATTCACCTCCTACGACTGCGGCCTACAGACTGGTTGTCAATCTTGGGGAATATGCCTTCTCAAGCCACAATCCCTTAATCTCCAGTGTACTCTCCATACAAGTACATCTGAAGGTAGATACTTTAGTACTGGTACTCTCCATACTTAAGTACATCTGAAGGTACATACTTTAGTACTGTTACTCTCCATACAAGTACATCTGAAGGTACATACTTTAGTACTGTTACTCTCCATACTTAAGCACATCTGAAGGTACATACTTTAGTACTGTTACTCTCCATACTTAAGTACATCTGAAGGTACATACTTTAGTACTGTTACTCTCCATACTTAAGCACATCTGAAGGTACATACTTTAGTACTGTTACTCTCCATACTTAAGCACATCTGAAGGTACATACTTTAGTACTGTTACTCTCCATACTTAAGTACATCTGAAGGTACATACTTTAGTACTGTTACTCTCCATACTTAAGCACATCTGAAGGTACATACTTTAGTACTGTTACTCTCCATACTTAAGTACATCTGAAGGTACATACTTTAGTACTGTTACTCTCCATACTTAAGCACATCTGAAGGTAGATACTTTAGTACTGGTACTCTCCATACTTAAGTACATCTGAAGGTACATACTTTAGTACTGTTACTCTCCATACAAGTACATCTGAAGGTACATACTTTAGTACTGTTACTCTCCATACTTAAGCACATCTGAAGGCACATACTTTAGTACTGTTACTCTCCATACTTAAGTACATCTGAAGGTACATACTTTAGTACTGTTACTCTCCATACTTAAGCACATCTGAAGGTACATACTTTAGTACTGTTACTCTCCATACTTAAGTACATCTGAAGGTACATACTTTAGTACTGTTACTCTCCATACTTAAGCACATCTGAAGGTACATACTTTAGTACTGGTACTCTCCATACTTAAGTACATCTGAAGGTACATACTTTAGTACTGTTACTCTCCATACTTAAGTACATCTGAAGGTACATACTTTAGTACTGTTACTCTCCATACTTAAGCACATCTGAAGGTACATACTTTAGTACTGGTACTCTCCATACTTAAGTACATCTGAAGGTACATACTTTAGTACTGTTACTCTCCATACTTAAGCACATCTGAAGGTACATACTTTAGTACTGGTACTCTCCATACTTAAGTACATCTGAAGGTACATACTTTAGTACTGGTATTCTCCATACTTAAGTACATCTGAAGGTACATACTTTAGTATTGTTACTTTGGTAGACACTTAAGAAGTTAATTAGTTTTGGTTTTGTTTCGCTTTTTTGCATTTTTAAAAAGTCACATGTCCCTCTCCAGTGGTTTTATCTACAAAGTCACCAGCAACTAGTCAACGCCAACTTAATGGTCGTTGATCACATAGCAGCCTAGCTTAGCATTGGGTCATATGGCTACATACCCTAGGGTTGTCCAGGTGCTTTAATCAAAGCTCAGGATGGTCTGACTCTCATCAGCATCTCTGACTCTAGCCGAAGAGTTGAAAGTCAGACTCTGGTTGTTCCAAAACTGTCCTCAGGTCAAATCAGAAATCGTCTATTTAAACATCAGTTGTTTCTTGGAAATAAACATTTTAACACTTTAAAAGCACCGGACAAACGTTCTCTCCTCGCTCGTTAGGGGTTAACCGGTTAATCATGAGCATCCTGAGTTCTAGGTCAGTCAGGAAAGTACTTCTAAGGAACCACGGACAACAAGGTTTCGTCGTGACGCAGTCTACGTCTAGAAACTCGGCCAGTCCATGCCAAATCCAGTCCCAGTGGTTACTGGTGGTGGTGGAGTACAGAAGGTTAGGTACGGTTCAGTCACAGGAGGCTGATTATTGTGATATTTTATCACTACTGAGATTCATCCTGTTACTGTATCTGACCCACTGTAATCGTTTAAATCGAGCCTAATTAACTCCGCCTCTTCACCGGTACTCGGCGTAGTATGCGTGCTGTCACGTAACAGTGTGCGACGGTAGGGTTCTAAACGTGCCTGTGTGGTACACTACTACGGAACACGTCTCTGCACCTGCTGATATACTGTCAGTCGCCCTGGGCTGGTCAGTGAGTACAGTGGAGCAGCTGAACGGAGCTGAACGATGGACAGAGCATTCCTGGGATGCGCTCATGCAGCAAACACACACGGGGTGAATTACTCTCGGATCGCTCATCTTCAGGCTGGAGGAGGGAAAGAGCAAATGAGGGGAAGACAAAGAGAGAAAGGAGATGAGTGCGCCCCTAAGCTGGTTCATATGACTCTCACACGGTCTCCCCGTCCCTCCTGTCTTCCTCAAGTGTGAGGCAAGTTAGACCATCCCGTGATTCACACAACAGCGCACACACGCTATCATGATCATTAATCATCATCAGTATTAATACAGTGTATTATAAATCCGTCCTCAGCGACGAGCTTCCGAGTGTTACAGTTCTGCTCCTAATTACGGGAATTTTAGAACTTCCATTATAGTTCAGACTGAACTATTTTAGTTTAGGAATTTTGTTTCAGTTTTAGGATTCTGAACCTTCTAGGATTTTTAACCCTCGCCCAGAGAGAGGGCCACCTCTAAACCCTCGCCCAGAGAGAGGGCCACCTCTAAACCCTCGCCCAGAGAGAGGGCCACCTCTAAACCCTCGCCCAGAGCGAGGGCCACCTCTAAACCCTCGCCCAGAGCGAGGGCCACCTCCAAACCCTCGCCCAGATAGAGGGCCACCTCCAAACCCCCTCCCAGAAAGAGGGCCACCTCCAAACCCTCGCCCAGAGAGGGGGCCACCTCCAAACCCCCGCCCAGAGAGAGGGCCACCTCCAAACCCCCGCCCAGAGAGAGGGCCACCTCCAAACCCCCGCCCAGAGAGAGGGCCACCTCCAAACCCTCGCCCAGAGAGAGGGCCACCTCCAAACCCTCGCCCAGAGAGAGGGCCACCTCCAAACCCTCGCCCAGAGAGAGGGCCACCTCCAAACCCTCGCCCAGAGAGGGGGCCACCTCCAAACCCTCGCCCAGAGAGAGGGCCACCTCCAAACCCTCGCCCAGAGAGGGGGCCACCTCCAAACCCTCGCCCAGAGAGGGGGCCACCTCCAAACCCACGCCCAGAGAGAGGGCCACCTCCAAACCCTCGCCCAGAGAGAGGGTCACCTCCAAACCCTCGCCCAGAGGGAGGGCCACCTCCAAACCCTCGCCCAGAGGGAGGGCCACCTCCAAACCCTCGCCCAGAGAGAGGGCCACCTCCAAACCCCCGCCCAGAAAGAGGGCCACCTCCAAACCCTCGCCCAGAGAGAGGGCCACCTCCAAACCCTCGCCCAGAGCGAGGGCCACCTCCAAACCCTCGCCCAGAGAGAGGGCCACCTCCAAACCCTCGCCCAGAGAGAGGGCCACCTCCAAACCCTCGCCCAGAGAGAGGGCCACCTCCAAACCCTCGCCCAGAGAGAGGGCCACCTCCAAACCCCCGCCCAGAGAGAGGGCCACCTCCAAACCCTCGCCCAGAGAGAGGGCCACCTCCAAACCCTCGCCCAGAGAGAGGGCCACCTCCAAACCCTCGCCCAGAGATATGCCCAACCATAGCCCAAGAGGTCCACTTCTAACCCCTCAGAAACCCGGAGCAGCAGACAGGGAAAACTTAAAGCTTCAGATGCCCAAAAACGGGATGGTGGCGGGTGACATTCTGTTAGCTGTGAAAACTGATCAATTATCTCCACAATAAGTCATAACGGTCAGACCTTTCCGAACTCCAAACTGCTGATCTCTGAGGACGTTCTAATATTTCATGATGGGCTTTATTCCAAACCATCACTTCCACCAGCCTCCCGGTATTCCGCCCGCGGATCTTCAGCAATAAGAGTGAGCTTTACTCAGAGCAGACACACATCAGGGCCGTATTAAGACTAATACCACCATTATTACAGAAATGAAAACCATTTCTGAGCTAGCGTCTTATCTGTTAGCTGAAACTCCTCTTTCTGGGTGGAAAATACAGCATTCTGGACGTAACCTCTTCACCTGATTGTGCTCTATTTGTGAGGCGAGTCCACAGTGTAATCATGATTCTCCCGGAGTGCTGCTTCACACCAGCCAGCATCATTTAGGAGCCTCAGACTGCAACTGGACCGCCAAAATAAACCAGCCGATACGTCAGCCATTCCTCAACACGTGACCTACCAACTGGCCTCATCGAGATCAACAGCTAAACACCAATGTCTTACTAACGTGGAATCAGCTGCGTCATCCGACCATCACCCTGTGGTCCTGAGAAGCCAGCGGCACCATCTGGCCACCACGTATCATTTACTGACTCAGCGTTCACTTACAGCACGCCAACGTTATGATACACCAGGCTTCTCCAAACACACTGCCCAGCCAAAGACCAAACACGGGTGGGGTTGATGGTGAACGGGTTGGTCTGCAAACAAGACGCCCTTTTAAAAACAAACAAACAAACAAACAAAGCCTAGGTACTCTCCAACGACCAGACACCACCGCAAAACATGTCCAGTGCTCTTCAGTGTGGACGACATTCCTAATGTTTCTCGTTGCTCAAATACGGAGTTATAAATTTGGGCAACGGGATGATTTTAAATTTTTTTTTTTTTTTTTTACATTACTTTGTTGTTGAGCTAAAAAGCACTTGTCCATACTGACCGACTGTAAGCTTCATAAAAAAATAAAATAAAATAAAAAAGATCGTAATCCTGTTTAACGAAGAAGAAGAAACTAAAGGAGCGCTTAAAAAAAGGAAGTAGAGAAAGATCTGAAGGAAAAGAAGAATCTGAGGAATGATCTGAAGGAGGATGTGAGGAAGAATCCGAGACAGAGTTTGTAGAAGAATCTAAAGAGGAGCCGAAGAATCCAAATTATAAACACCTGAGAATCTGAAGGAGAAGAATCTACAGAATAACCTGAAGCACCACACGACCCCTAACCGACATCTCAGCCTAAAACCCCAACGCCAAAGCGCCAGGAAGACTCTACTCTGTGCATCATGTACGCTGGGAAAGCCCTCAGGGTCACGAGAGACGAGCAGATGTCTCAACACATGGAGACCCAGCACAGCAGATGGCAGCAGGAGGAGCACGTGCTCTGCGACGCAAGGGGCGATTTGGGGAATCCAGTACAGCGTAGCTGGAACACACTGTCCTCGACTGGTCAAGGTGGTCCTCTAGCCACGTCCAGGCAATCATAAAGGCAGACAAAGCAGAACCGTCCTCTAAAGGAGAACAACGTTCAGAACGCTCCAGGGTTGCAGGAGCACGCATGGAGACGGGAAGTGAAAGCTGCTGGACTGGGAAACTTCACAGAAGAACAGTAAACGGAAAAAACAGCCGCCATCTGGAGCAGCCCTCCTGTGCAGCCTCAGACAATGACCCTACAGCACAGGTTCCCCGACGGCCTTGATCCCACAACAAACACGCTGACACACCTACCTTCAACATAAACAGACACACCCACTGACTAAACACATACGGCCCGAGAGGTGTCCAGTAAAGGCATGTCGCTGCGCTTAACCCCTTCAGGGTTCAACCTGAGCGAGGGACACAGTGTTCCTAAAGGTTCCTGGGCAGAGAGAGGTTCTCAGCCGGCGTGTGGTCACCCCATTGGTTTTATGAGAACACGTGGAGACCAAGCTCGGACACCACAACGCTAACATCACATGAAGCCAGTAGCTCGAGTCTCATGACAAGCAAACAGAGGTTCTTAGGTGCAGACGGCAAGACAACCGTGAAGCCGGTCACAACCCAGGAGCAGCCCCACCATGTGACGAACCCCCAACGTGCCCCGCAGCTACACACAAACAATGCCCGTTCTACACCATCCATGTTTTTATGGCATCTACATACGCTCAGATCTGGCTTAGCACAACTACCAGCAGCCCAAGGGTTAATCCGGTGAACGGCAGCTGGAGCTAAGCCACACGAGGACCACCAAAACAAAGTACGGCGTTAGCCGCAACAGCCGCGCAACACCCTCTCGCTTCCAACCCTGCCTCTCTCACCTTCAAGTGTCGCTGTTCCTAAGGTTATCAGTCAAGACCTGCTGATCTCCATACAGCTGGGACTGACTCCTGGCTCCCTGAGCCCATGGCCAAGCGCCAAACTCACAAGAGGGCCCCGCAGATCCCAGAGCTACTCAGGAGGAAGGAGCCTTCCAAACTTCCCAGCACCTCGTGGGGAGCATACCTCTTAATCCGAAGACCTGCGCGGGCAGCAGAAGGCGGGCCGAGGGAGGGAAGAGCCTGGTGCACCTTTTCTAGAGCAGCTTTAAGTCTCAAAGCCTTCACGTCTGGAGACTTTAATGCATGTTGGGCTCCGGGAGGGAGGGGTCAGTGGACTATGTGCTTATGTGAGTTGTAGGGTGTGGGCAGGAGGGCGGGAGGAGGTTTAGGATTTGGGTTAATCAGCTACTGGGGAGACCACATACTGCACGGAACAGCCTGAAGACATCTCCGCACCGCCAACATCTGTGGAGGTCTAGGGGAAGGGCAAGTTATGAACCCACGGAAGACTGTTTAGCCAGCCCACCAGCAGAGATCTGAGCACTTCCAGGAAGAATTCCACCCCACTGTACATGCTCAGGTTTCTTTAGCCTCCCCAATATTAGCGCTCCTGATTTCTTTATCCCTATACAGGTTTACAGCTACATCACAGCCTGGTCTTCATGGAAACTCCCACTGAATGAACACTGAGTGGCATCAGGAGAGGCTTCCACTGGATGGGGGCTTTATCACCACCAGAGAGAAGAAACCGGAGTGAACCCACACCAGCAGGTTCCCCCGAATGGGGAACCAAGCAGTGAAAGAACGTGGGGTATATTCACTGATATACACACTCAATCAGGAGGACGACACTCAGGAGGCTACACTACATCATAAACCCAATACAGCAGCGGCGGGGTCGGCACTGCAGGTTCTGGACAAGTACAGGTCAGCTGGTGAACCCACCAAATCTTAGGGCCCCAAGTAGCAGGTGTGTGAAACTGAACCAGTCACCATCACGGTAAACACGGTCTAACTGAACTTCAACATATACAAACTACTGATCATTTCAGTACCCTAAAAATTATTAATAAATAAATTTATAATAAATTAATTAAAAATAACTGACTAGTAGATAAATAAAAAAAAAACTCTATATCAGTGAGGTGGGCGTGAGGTGGGCAATACTGGGGCAGATATAACAGAAGTCCTCACGATATACGTCATGTCATGGTATTTCGATTCTCCTACCTCTGATCAAACGGATCAGGAGAACAGACCTAGCAGAGCTACACTCTAAACAATCCCAACAACCTGTTTCCTCCAGCAGTACTGTGCCGCACCGGATCCGGTTAAACTGGCCTAACTCCAGCTCTCTATAAGGGAACAGGCAGCCAATCAGGGTTCCTCACATACCGCCCATATGTTCACAAAGGCATACTGTACTGCACTGTGGCATATTTATTATGAACACCTTGCCCCAGGTAGAGGTGAGCAACATGACGGTACTGCATGTGTTAGCATGATTAATATCACCGCCGTCCGCAGGAAAACACGCAGCTCCATTTTACTCTGTGTTTGGTTTGGACACAGCAGCTGCTGTTCACACTGTGTGGAAGATCCGTGGTCAGTGGACTAACAGGACGGCCCAGATCACGGGGTAAGACTTCTGGTTCCATCGACGTCCATCAAAGTTAGTTTAGGGTAAAGTCGCACCGTGCCAGCTAGTGTGCAGCACTCCAGGCTGGTGTTCCATAAATCACATTAACAGTAAAGACGAGTGGGCTCGGTCTCAGTCTCGACCGCAACTGGACTCGGTCTCGGGGTACAGTGGACATTGCTAACAAGACCAGCCAGGGACGAAGCCTTGTGAGGTAACCGGAGTCTGAATTACTACCGAACATTAAAAAACTGGCTAAACAGAAGGAAACAAAGCTGAAGTCGGCTTATTATTTACCATAAATAAATTAATAAATATAATAATAATAATAATAATGTTTAAATACTGTATATCCTCACTGCTGGCTATAGGCTTGATGTGTCCTGGGGGCTGGCGGATATTCCACAAAGCTGGACGTCTCAGTTAGCCAGATAACCTAAGATAGTAAATGAGGACTGAGGACTAGCTAATCTCTTATTGGACAGGCTTGACTTCTGGCTCTAGCTATCTGGCTAAACCCTTCTCTGTGGAACCCACCCCCAACCCAGCTACAACACCAATGTCAACACTGACCAACTACACCTGTTAAACTAGATTAAGTGCAGTGGTTACATCATTTCATAAAATATAATAATAATAATAATAATAATAATTATTACTATTATTATTATTAAACTTACTAAACTTTAAAATACTATCTAAAATCTCATGATGCATTGTGTATTGTGATTTTACCATGTGGTCCACCTCTACAGCGAGACTCTGGAAACGCTGAGTTCACATTCATGTGACCGTGTGGATTGGGACACAGGAAGTGACCTCGTCTCTGAGTCTGAGGTCATCCTGAACATGTAACCAAGATGAGGAAATGAGGCAAGATCATGCAGAAGCTACACCGAGGAAACGTAGGCTGTCAGAACCTGAGGAAACCACTCGACCGGGTAGAACACAAACATGCAGCACGTTTCATACACTCAGAATTCCTAAACTGGCCTGTAGGCTGGGATGGGAACCCGCATGTATCCCACGCATCCCTGCATGCGGACTTCCTGAGCACGTTTACTAGGAAACCATCTCAGAAGTATCCATAAACTACTCCATTATGGATTCCGACATCAGATCCAGCAGTTTAACAGCAGGTCTACTGCCCATTGCGTTCCCAACTCCCGTTCACCTTGACAGGCAGTTTGAGGAGGACAGCCGCTCTATGGGTCTATAATTAAGCCATTCATGGTGAACCACCGTGTGGTTTACTGGATCTAGAGTTACTAACGTCTATACAGGCGCATCCTGTAACATTCCCTAATCCCCATTCCGGGTTCCCCGTCAGCCATAAATTCATAAATGCCTCTGCGCACTAACCATTCCCAGTATACGGCTTTTCACCATTCCGTATAGGTAATTCCAAGCAAGTTGCCCAGGACTGAGCGCTGAACGTGCTTCACGAAAGCTCATCAGCCGGAACACTGTTGCTTAATCCGACAGAGGAACTGTACGGTGACATTCCTTTACCACACCATGTGAGCAGCCTTATGGATCTCGCTCTCGACTTGAATGCTCTCATTTTCCGGCTCTGCTGTGCATGTGACGGTTCTCAACCGTGTGCCTTTATCTTGTGCAACAATGAGGGGCTCTTGGTGCCACTCCGTCGCGGCCCTCCCGCGGGACTCCCGCGGGACGCAGGGCTGAAACACGGACAGGCCAATGAATAGTACCAGGACACCAACCACAGTCCCCCCTCAGCGTAGGTCTAAACACCCCTTTATATCACAGGGTCCTGCCGTGACCATCCGTGGATGAGTTTAGAGCCGGGAATACGCCGCTATAAATCATCAGGGTGATGAACTACGTCACTGTGTGTCACCACACACGGTCCTTCATGGAAATCAACAGCACTGAAAACATTCCATCCGCATGTGTGATTACACAGAGAGCATCATGACCCCCGGTTTAGCTGAATTTAGAAAAGTACAGCATTAAATATCAGATATGAATATAGATATAGATATATATATTTGAAAGTTTTTATGGTATTTGATTTACTATGACGTGACTGTGTGCGTTACAGCTTATCAGAGCTCCGAAAAAATGGAAAGCTGGATTTCCTGAAGGAAACGTGGGATGGTTCCCACTTCCTGCTAGGCTGTGGTTGCTATAGGTGGATTGAGGGATGAATAAGCAACACATAGAGGAGTGCAGGTCAGTATGACTGGCGATTAGATCTCTGGTTTGGAGATCTGTCCTGGGTAAGGACATTCGGTTTGGTTGTTGTAGGGTAAAGGAGACTACAAGGTTTAAATCGGGGTGAAAATGAATGGGAGTCTATGGGAGGAAAGAGTGATGGGGAGCGAAGACAAACGGACGAGTGCAGTGAATTCCTGCTCAGGAGTCTGCCCTGAGACTGTGTAGCTGACAGTGTCTCCCGGTCGAGCAGAAGTACAGTAGATGAACATGCACTTTTTCATCCCATTCATTCTTAACGGGAAAATAAATTGGGAAAAATACACTGCTATGTGGAAACCGTGCATCCGATCAAAAAAACTGTACACAAGCACGCCATTCCCGATCAGCCCAAACAATGTGGAGTTCGGATGGTGTCTATATCTCAAAAACTGACTAGTTCATTTAAAAATAATTAATTTGTCATTTACGGAATTTCGCCGAGCCTCAGGTCCAGGCGTTACACGGTCAACTGTATTGCATCTAGGCCAGTGTGGTGTTCGGAGTCTTGCCCAAGGACTCCTACTGCTGCAGCACAGTAGTCACCCAGACTGGGCCTCCCACAAGGGGCGGTAGCCTCCCGGCTGGTAGTGGTGTTGCTGAGCCACAGTCCAACCGTAGGTACACCCCTAGCCCAGAGATGGATCAATACAGCACGGCTAAGGCATCTGTTCATACTCTACAAGAGCACCTGACTACCACCAGGGTTGTTCCATGTAAAAATTCCTGGGCCATCAACCATCACGATTCCGAAAGCCAAATCAACAGCAGATACAACAGACGTGTTTATTCCAAAGGTTCTAAAAGCACATTACTAACAACACCAGTCAATTAGCATTCCGTGGCTGGGTCTCAATAACTCAGCGTAATGTCCCGTTAATAAAACTTCTGCACAGTGGGAAAGGTCAGAGGACGCCGAGAAATACAGTCCCTGCCTCCAGTACGTGTAGCTAAACGAGCCGCGGCTCCTCACACAAACGCCTAACACGGCAGACGAACTGGAACGGTTAGCGAAAGGCTTGATTCGTGAAATCAGAATGAAGTTTGTTCCCGTGTTTTATTGAAGCGCTGCTTCTTTAATTAGCCCACGTTTTAAAGCACGGTTCTGTTAGTGGGTGGAACGTGCAGGTTCCCAACCACAGATCTGCTCTAATTGATCAGTCAGATGTAGCTAGGTGAGGAGTAACTACCTGCTGCACACCGAGCAGCATTAACTCTACACAGTTCTATGGAATTCTCCGTTTCTACTGTAAGCCCTACATACACTTAGCACGAAGGCTCCCTACCACCAGCGCACCAACAAACCACTACACTGAGAGTCGGATCATCTACTGATTACTGGGAGGAATAGTCGATTATTAGATTAGATTAATCTTTATCATTGTGCAGAGTACAGGTACAGAGCCAATGAAATGCAGTTAGCCTCTAACCAGAAGTGTAAGTACAGTATTATTTACATAAAGAGCCGTAGTAATAAACATATACATATATAAGCATATCTATATACATATATATGAATGTATAAGAGAAGGATTACAAATAAATGTTTGAACTGTAAGAGTAGTGCAAGTAGACGGTATGTACACAATAAAAATAACATCTGAGCTAGAGATAATATGAGGACAGTATGTAAACAAACATATTCAGATTATATTTGAATCTTGTTGAACTTAGCATGTGGTTGTTTAACGCATTCGCTAACGAGGAAAACAATCAACATAGATATTTTCACAAAATTCACCGTTTTAATGAACCGATAACACAACAGATAAACCACACTGCACCATTTTATCCAAATAAAAATAAATAAATAAATAAATAGCCATAATGCACAAAAAGTAGCCAAAATAAAACAGAAGTAAAGACTAAATCTTTCATTTAAAAAATCAATATCTCTATAAATTTATAATTTTACACGGTGGATCATGCTGCCTGCCTACTACTAAATTCTACAATCACACAAACGCACGTGATGACATCACCAACTAGTCGACTTTTGACTAAAATGGACTACGAATACGTCGATTAATCGCTGCACCCCTACCTACCACCTACACCACCTGAAAAAGACACGAGTAACGAGGGACACGAACTTACAGAGTTGTTTAAGGGATTACCGCACCATCAAGGTTAGGGACATACAGACTTAGAAAAAAGTGTCAATGAGTTGATTAACCACATACACCGATTAATCGCTACAACCCCGCCCACCACCTACAGACAGAACTGGAAAGACTTACGAGTAACGAGGGACACGGACTTATGAAAGCAGCGTTTCTATTGTTTTCATCCAAATTATGTAGAGATTAGTGACGTACAAACTACAGAGAAGTACCAATAAGTCGATTAATCAAACATGTTGATTAATCGCTGCACCCCTTCCTACCACCTACACATATAGCTGGAAAGAGTGAAGAGTAACCAGGGGCACAGACTTGGAACGACTAGGACTTTACTGGGTCCTGAGTTATTATGGGGATTTCCATACCATCATGCTTAGTGACGTACACATTTGGAAAAATGTCAAATTTGTTATTATTATTCTTTTTTTTCTTACAGCCGATATTCCGAGTGCTGTTTAAATGCATTCATTTTTTTCTATGAATTAATCTGGAGTTTAACCCCAATTATTTGTTTTACCCGTTTAAACGCTACGTGCCATAAAAGCCCACTTCAAGTCCCCGGGGCTAATTCATGCTCACTGAAACCCTAACCAATAATCAATACGCCTATTGTTTCCCACCCTCCGACCTAGTGCCGTGACTTGTAGGAGTGTTAAGCCTAAAGCCAGTTCACTGTGTTTTTGTTTACAGTCGGTTTTAAGCATTAAAATATCTCAGTGTATCTCAGCCTACAAGGCAGGAACACAAGCCTTCCCCAGAAACGACTGCATGTCAAATAAGAGGCCACGGCATAATCTATAATCGGATCCCTCTATCCGCCGTAGGAAAACCGCTTTCGGCACCACAGCACGCCGCGAAAGGTCACGTAGAAGGTGGCGACTGGTTATTAGACCTTTCACTGCAGGACTGCTCAAACACAGAGGCAGACTGTAAACAGACTTTCAGTCCGGTGTTTAAATATTACAGAGTACTTTTATTATTATTAATTTTAAATAATAATATTGTATTCATATTTAAACACCATGTGGGCTCATCTGGAACACCTGAGGGCACACTTCCCTAATGAGAAACCACTTCCCTAAAACCCAACCGCTGGTTTTACTGGGTGACATACCAGAAACACCTGAAACATAAAACACGGTTTTATTTTCCTCACTGACATTTTAAACTTAAGTGGGCGGCGAACAGGCTAATATTTTATAAAAAATTACATTTAATATTTATTAACCTCACACACCATGACACACACAGATTACACTCAGATATAAATAAGTTTATATAATGGGTATACCATGTTTAGCATTTTGCGCATGCATCTTTGAATCCAGTTTCCAGTCCTGAATATTATAATCACAGGTAAGTGCAGCCCCAGGTACATTTACAGTTCAGTGAGCTACCAGTATTACAACCCTGGACCTGGACTGGAACCTCCACCCTACCCACACACTACCGCTCTGTTAGCTGGGTAACCCGTCCATCACATCGATACCATGATCAACAACGTCTGAGGATGGCATGTACACGGTCATGTACTAGCAGCTTGCAAAACAGTATGAACACTGAATTAAAGATTTAAATTATTATTTATTATTATAATCCATGTTATCATTATTTACTAAATTAATATTTTTATGTATTAATATTAATATGTGTGCTTACTAATTACTAAATTATAATTATTATCGTTTACTGATTAATTATTATGTTTAATTAATTCTTATGACTGTTATGGTTATTATTATTATTTATTATTATTTTCTATTATTTTTCAGCTCTACTGTTTTTTTTAAACCATCTATAATGACCAACACTGAACGCAGCTCTCATTCCACATCACTGTACGAGCGTTAAAGCTCATTTACTGCACAAACACAGACGGGATAAAAGGCGGAATTTCCACAAGTGTGTGTGAAAGGAGCCGGGTCCCGCACTCAGGACGATTCCTTCTATCGGTTTTTCCATGTTTCCTGATGCTCCGTATTTTGGGCTATCAGGCTGATAAACATGCCCCTCGCAGGCCTCAGCTTTTTTAGGACACATTTCTGGCAAATAAATATGGAAACTCAAATACCGCAGAACTACAAACTCAGCCCAACAGAGGCGAGGCACTTGGCAGGATGTAGGGTTTGGGTACTGATTATATTTCATCACTGCCAGTTCCAATTCTGATTCGGACTGCTTGTAGTCCGGTTCTTATCAAATCCAATATGTTAAAAACAGATGCCAAATATTAAATAAAAAGAAAATATTTTATACGTTCTGCCAAATGAGCATTATTCATTATTTAATTTAAAGATGAATCATTTTTAACGAGTGAGCAGTATTTAATATCCAACACCAGTAAGAAATGATCCTGGAACAAAATAGGATGCGTGGGAAAATAAGATCCAGAGGGTTTACTGGTATTCATTATCAGAACAGAATGCATCTCTAATTTGTTGATGACCTAAAACGCCTGTTGTTTTTTACATGGTGCATAAATTCCATGATTAACAGATCCACAGAAATGACCCAGGACTACTGGGAATAACGTCTGGCTCTGACTACGCTGCGTCTCCTGTGAAGTTCCCATTTGGGTTCGACATATGAGGTTTGATTCCCACCTCCACCTGAATAAACAGATTACCTAGCGACTCCGCTCAAGACCATCTTTCCTATCCCAGAAAATGATGCTTCCTACAGGTCTGGAATGGACATGTAGACGTGTACTAGATACAAGGTTCTCCAGACTTCATACCCACATTAGATTAAACACAGCTGCTGCAGATGTACTGTTATACTACTGCGAATTTACCTACATGTCCTTCCTATAAATTAAGGACTGGGAATTTATCCGAGACCAGGAAAACCAGAACATGCACTCTGTCATGCCTGAGGCCTCGAACGCTCTTACACGTGCCAGACAGCCAGCAGGTTGCGGCTGAGGGGTCACAACTCATGGGGGTCTGGCTGCCTCCGACTGGTCCATCTTATCTACAGGCTGTTCACACGCTCTGCATTATCAGGGCTGGGCGGATTGATACCTGAACACTGATATTTCCGATCCGGGTGGGAATCGACCCTGAAGCAAACATATCAATAACATTTAATTATTTAGGAGGACGTGCATTCGCGCTCGCTCTCTCAAACACAATGTGCAGAGCAGGAACTACTTTACCTTAATATTCTAATATTCGTCTGATGAATAAACATTTAACTACTGAACTTCCAGTTGGCAAAGTACTGGTTTAATTAAACAGTAAAAATGTTTTTGTTTTTAAAAAGGACAGAATTGTTATTTCTGAATAGACTCTACAATAATTCATAATGATTAAATGTCGGAACACCTGTAATAATTTAGTTTCAATTTACCGTTTGTCACTGCTGATAATTTATTTTGCTTAACTGATGTTATTAAAAAATACAGAAGCAACGAGAGAACTCTGATTTGTTTTTAATAGCCACCACAATAATTAATAATGATTAAACAGACTTTGTTATTGTTTGAATAGACGATAACAGACTATAATAGACTTTCTGTGGTAGTTTTGTTTAAATTTGACCATTCCTCATTGTTGAAAACTGAACTGCTGATCCTTTAAAGCATCTGTCTCAGAACATCAGCACTTGGTATGAACCATCTCTAATAATTCCGATCAATTCCCCAAATTAAAACATAATTTATCATTTTTTCAGTAATTGCAAGGCTTGCCCAATCTCCCCCATTTAAAACCATCTTAAGACATTTTTGAGAATGTAGGCAACAGTTGTTTGTACTTGCAACTCTCGCAATTTGACAACCGCATTCTCTCACACAATAATTTCGACTGGTTAATTGTCCAGCCCTATTGTTTGCAGTACTGGATGCATAAATATAAACTTCTTTATTAAATTCTTACAAAAACCGACAGTAAATACAGTCACTAGAGAAGAAGTGCTGGACCTGGCCTTGTACAGAGCTCAACTGGCTCAGTCACATGTGCCTTAACCCCTCATCAAATAAACCAGGTATGGAATTAGAGGAAACGTCTGTCAGTAGCATGACCATCTTAGGAAAACGAGGAAGCAGCCCAGACAGCTTTACATCACAACCTCATGACTAACACCCCAGCTCATTTCAACAACAGCTGGAACAGACCAGCCACACGGGCCTAAACGGACAAGCTGAACAGCATAGCTCGAAGATGGGTATCATATATTCCTTATAGCTCCTCTTTAAAGCCCTTCATCTCTACACGTGGCGCCCGACGACGCAGGAAGATTACGTCACGGCTAATACCAGCAGAGCGTTTTATAGCTCCATCGCCAACTATCATCATAAATAGTCCGGATTTTATATGCTAAAACTGACGATTAACGACCTTACTTCTCATTCACCTGATCATCTTGTCAGACCACGCTAGCTAAAAATGTTAGCAAGCTAGCTAGCTGGCTGGCTAGCGGGCTCATCTTTTCCTTTTTCTTGAGGTAACGCAGAAATGCCAGATAACGTGCTTAAATCCGTCCTCGCGAACCTAAAATTATGTTCACGGAGGTGTAATTCTTAAATAACCCCTCTCAAAATCGTAGTTGTTAGCATGGCTAGCGAAGTTAGCCCATACAACCGCATTCAATATGATGGTTAGCTTAGCTTAGCATGCTAGCGTTGCTTCAAATTCACCGTTCCACCTTAAATGGTGCAGCAGTTACATACTGGCACCTCAGGGGCCAGAATGCAACTGCTGCACCATTTAAGGTGGAACGGAGGAATCAGAACAAGAAGCTAACGAAGAGGAAGCGAACTTCAGCCTCGCCGCCTTAAGCGACAACATAACAAAAGCTTCGCCCGTCTGCGGCGTCTAGGTTGGATTTACTCCCCGCAAAAAATCAGAAACCGACACGGTTAACGACGAACGGCCGTGGCTCGGTGCCGTTTAGCCACCCCGGGTCCCCGTTGTGGGAGTGAGTGAGAACAAACCGCGGGTTGTTTTATAGAGTTACCTCACTCGAGTGCCGTGTGCAGCATCTCCTCTCCGCTCGGTACGAAAAACCTCACTGCGCGCAAAAACATACCAGCCGGACAGACAGGAGGCGGGAAACCGGCATTCACCAACACAGTTACGCAGCTGCGCTACGCCCCGCCTCGCTTTATGTAGCGAGGGCACGCCAAATGCGTAGAGAAGGTTTAGGGCTGTTTTGCTGGGTTTTTAATCCCGTTTATTACCAGAACAGCTTTCTGATAGCGTGCGAAGAGCTTTGTTTGATTGTGATGTAGCTTTAATACCCATAAACTTAGAGGCATTCACTAAACTCCCTGTGTCGTCTACGCTAGAGCAATGGGGCGCGAATTACGTAGTTAGCGTCCACCAACAGAGTTCACTAAACCACTTACGCACGGTCGCTAGGCCCGACGCTACGACAGAGCGCAGACTGCGTAGCGGTAATATATTTAGCATTGTTGCTATTGTTTTGCTAATTTCGTCCCTATTTTTTATTTGCGTGAACGCGATTCTGTAAAAAAGTTTCTGAACTAAAATTTGTATGAATTAAATCGAATCTATAATTAGTTGAATTATATATAAAATGAGCTTAAAGGCTAACTGAAAGCACTCAAGCTGGCTAGCTGGTTAAAGAGGAGCCCCACCAATTTTTCAAAAGTTCTAAATTATGAAATGGTTGGGATGTAAACACAGTCATTTCGAGTGGTTTTGTGTAAAACGTTCGGTTCTGGAGAACCTTGTCGAGCCAGAGTTGTTCACACTGGTGGTCAATGGAACCAGACATCCACCTATAAAAGCTCCCTTTAAAAAACTTGTGTGTCCGATTGTTTATTATGGTTTTTCTCTAATGTTTTAGCTTAAAATATATTTAAAATTATTTTAATCCATTCTTGGTGGAGGGATACATGATGCAGGGTGCTTTAAGTATTTCCAGGTTTTCCCAATTTTCACAGCATCAGTATTCCATTCAATCACTCTGTTGGTACCTCACACCAAAGCTCTCACTCACTCTGTAAATCTTAAATCCTTCATCGTACAGACATTTTACCCTTTGGATTGGCCAATGGTGTATTTTGGTGTGAGATGGTTAAGGTGTTTTTGACCAAGCTGGTTGACCAACTTAACCGCCCTGTTGAGAATAAAAGGTCATTGAGTGTTTCTCTCGGTTCCTGGTGGATTACTCACCTGGGTTGGTATCTATTTCCCATCAGAAACAAAAACTGCATGGGTCTAGTCTTGTTTCACTTGACCAACATATGGCATCCAACCATGACCGTCTGGCCTAGCTGATCAGCACAGCTATAAAGCCAGTGTATGTTGGGTGACCAGCACTAGACCAGCATAAACCAGTTGATAGACTAGCTGTTAAATCATTTGTGTATTAAGTTGATATATCCTTAATATCCAATATCCAGGTCTGATTTATATGTGAAGATGTAGTTTCACACTGTAGGTTCAGTTTAAGGGAATATTATCCTGGAATTACAGTGTAATCTCATGTATTCCCATTATTCCAGTTTATTAACACATCTTTAGTGTTGTGTTAAAGGGCTGGACCCAGCTCCGTATTGTCCTGTTTACTCTTTGAGTCTGTGAGACACTCGCAGCTGTTGACCTGTCAGGTGCAAAGGACAGTAAGAATTCAGTGACCTTGCTGGAAAAGCACACAGCTTTATCACTAAGCATGCCAAGGTCGGCCCGTGTTGGCTGTGTGTACCTCAATATCATAATTATACATTGTGTCTGCAACAATAAAGCTGCCATAGAAGCATAGAAGGTAAGCGACACTGTTGTGGATGAGAAATGGCCAGATGCAGTTCTAGAGCCCCGTTTCCCCACTATGATCTGGTCCTAGACTGAAATAAGCTGTTCCCCCTGTGTTGGTGAGCTCCTCATGAATAATTAGATGCGCTCTGCTGTGATTCGCTGGTTTACAGCAAGGTACAGCCTGCAATGACCACACAGAAGCACTGTATGGAAATTCACTAAATAAACCAAAATAAAATATCCACTGCTGGTAGACCCGTATGACCGTACTCTTCCATTCACCTGCAGATTCAGCTACTTCCTTCACACTATGGTCTTTGGCCACGCCCACATGCAGTCACTCCTTTTAGCCAATCATTAACATCTGCTCTGGAGCCATTTTCCACACATGGAACGAGACACTCCCTGCACTGTAGCACCTTTTCCCAATCTATGGATCCCGTCACTCACACCCCACAGGGATTTATAGCCCCACCGTCCTCATGCAGCGCCACCTGCAGGAGCCTGAAGGTACCACCACCATAAACACAAGGTCATTAAGTCATTTTGTGTCCGGTGAGCTTATTCTGCCTGTCCATTATCCAGCCTGGGGTCTTTGCCAAATCGAACCAATCAATGCTTACAGGAAACTTTAGCTAAGCTGACTGCTTGTGAGTGGGAGCCGGTCCAATTGTGTGGCGGATGCAAATCAGAAGCATCCTAATGGCCTAGTTCAGGGGGTGGGGTGTTTTGACATGCCTGCTGCCTACACACTGGTGAAATCCTTTAAGGCCCGGGTGCCTTATGAGTAATGATCGCTCCCCGTCAGGCGAGACAGACCCGTCCATCACACAGTCTGTGCCTCAGACTGCACAGATGAACGGTGATAGCACAAACGTAGCACGAGTAATGCTTCATACACTCATCATGGACAGCATAGCTGCACCCAGAAGGAATCAAACTTGGTGGGTCGGTTTGACATGGTGAGACATGCTCATGATCCAGTTTAACAGTCGGCCACACATGTGACGTAAGCAGGGACGGGTCTTATCTCTGTACCAAGCATCCTTTGCCAGTGAAGTAAGCCTCAGAGAAGAGTTCAAAAGCTATTTGAGCGTTTGGAACGTGTTGCACTCCATACCAATCGTCCTACCATTCTACCATAGCACGCAGTTGGGGGTAGTGGATAGAGGAAGGGAAGCACCAGCAACATAAAGGCTCTGGGAGACCTCTATGAACTGCGGAGAGGGGAACTGACGAATTGTTCGAGATGCGCAGAGTGACGAATACTTGTTTGACTGAATGGGCAGAAATCCCTCTCCAGAACACTGGAGGCTGTTATGGCTGCAAAGAAGGTCAACTCCATATTAAATCCCAGGGTGCTTGGAATGGCACGCCCCACAAACTCATATAGGTGTGAGGGTGTCCACATACTTTTGGCCACATGGTGTATGTTACTTGCAGTGGGGTGTTCTGTGTATTTAAACTAGAGGTGATACACTAGAGGCTTCGGCCCTGGAGTGGGAGACATGTACTTCTTTAAGATCGTGTTACACTGATCGTGTTTCACCGGTGAGTCAAATATCTCGCTACACAGGTTCCATCTGTTTGAAACCAAAACAGAAAAACTGACACTTCTGTCGTGCGTGTTGGTGGAAATAAACATTCAGTAACAGTGAACACCGCCATAAACAGATACCTGACCGGTAGAATCACGATGGAGACAGATCTCATGTTGACTCTGAGATCAGTATCTGGAATAAAAGCAGAAACACCGAAAATACACAGACGCCTCCACAGCTACATACAATACAAACCAAATGGTGATAAATTAACTAACCCTAGACTGATATGATCAATATTTATGGAGCTACACATACAGAAGTCTGTCTCTCAGTATGGCGTCGGGCCGCCGTGTTCGCTAACCCAACACGCCAGACGTCTCGGTATGGAGCTGTAGAGGTTCCTAATGGAGTCCTGTGATAATCCATCCCATGCAGCTTGAACATCCTCACACAGCTCCTGCAGATGGTGCGGTAGGGGTGGAGGTGGAGGGACACCAGGCCTTCCGGACGTGTGAGTACAGACCGTTCATCTCGGTGCTGACCACGGTGCCTCCACACACGGATTCGTTGGGCGTCTCCACCAAGACTAAAGCGGGACTCGTCACTGAAGATGACCCGCTGCCATTCTGAGTCACTCCATGACAGTCTGGTACGACACCACTGCAGTCTTTGGTGACGGTGACGTGGTGTTAAGGACAGTCGTGGTAACGGTCTGTGTGCATGTAGTCCTGCGTGGTGCAGCCGTCTGACGATGGTGCTGCACTAACAGGAGGACTCATGAAGGACTCCACTCATGGCTGTTGGGTCAGACAGGTACAGAGATAAGACCCGTCCTTGCTCACGTCACATGTGCGGCCGGGTGTGAAACTTGAATCATTAGCATGTCTCACCATGTCACACCTACGCACCAAGTTTCTGTCCTGTTGGTTGATCACTGGGTGCAGCTGTTTGTGCAGCTACTGTTTTTGAGGGTGAGTGTATATTAGGTGGTTGTGTAATAACTGTAACAGGCCCGGTTAGAGAGGAGGCTGAGAGGTCCGCTCTCCTCCTGATTCTATTAACCTGGGCATCATTATCATGGTCTTGCAGCATTGCACAGGAACCTCCTAAAATTCACTGCCCATCTTCATCATCTACTACATGACGCACGTCCTGCATTAGCAATGAAACTGGCTTTTATGCAACACTGAAACTCCTAGGATCACCTATCTGTGGCTGAATGATGTAACTCTAATGTCATGACCATTCGTCTCTGGTCTGAATGATGACAGCTCTGGTTCTCTGTTGCACAATCAGCTCCTTGCTGCACTCAGATCAGAAAAGAAGTCCATGTTGTGGACTGGATGTCCAACATTAGGACCTATTCCTTGTCCTAAGAGCTCAGCTGCAAGGTGACAGGGAACCGGACACGGTCTATAACAAACAGCTCAGCAGTGAATACAGTCACCTAAATTAAGACTTCATCTAAACATCCAGCAAAAACCATGACAACACGGATTTAACACCAGATCTGAGAACTGTAGGGGCGTGGCCTAATATTCTGATGAGCACATCTGATTGACAGCCTTCCCGCCACAGCCTTGCTACACTGAAACAGAACTGAACTCAGCAGTGTAAGTGAAGCAGGAGATACGTGAACTGGGCTCTAGAGATACAGACCTACAGGCCGTGTTGTAGGCCTCACAGTGTCCACCCACTGTCCAACTACCACAAGGAGACGCAGTGGAGAAGCTTCCCAATCGTCTCACCTCTGTAGCAGTCATTTTATCAAACGACCAGACGAGCGGAGGCTCTCTGTAGCTTGGATAGCATGCTAGGTTAGCTTTCGCTTGGTGGTTAGCCTTCATTAAACAAATGGAGTCACGTTTCCACATCCCTACCAAAGCACACAGAGCTTTAGACCAGAGGCGGAGCCTAATGTTAACCACACCCCTGTATTTTAGAGCAGGAAGTAGGCTGCATTACTATCCCACATGGCCACATGGTGAGCAGTCAGCGAGTCAGTGTTCCCGAAGTCTGAAAACCAGGGCAGAGTGTTAGGAACGGTCTCTATACCGGAACACAGACGTCCTGAACGCTCAGCCAGTCAACGCTGTGTTTACAGTGTTAGTAATCGGGCAGTTGTAGTCCGGAGGATAGGGAACCAGCCGATTCCCTGAACCGGCAGTGACTACTGGAGTGCTTTTGAGGAAGGCGCCTAGCCCCCAACTGCTCCATGGGCGCCATGGATAGGGCTGGCCACCGCTCCGGGCACAGCTGGCACAAAACAGTCATGATGGGGTGGTGATATTAAAAAGCTGATAGATGACCTTTTAACATTCTGTGGTGAAAAAACATCTTTTCTGCAAATTGAATGCAGTATAGTTGGTTTCAGTGAACCCAACACCAGGTAAGCGCTGTGTCTACTCTAGAGTGCAGGAACCTGTGCAGGGTTCTCTTTAGTGTCAAGCTGCAGTAACGTTCTAGCATGACCTGTTTCATTTCATCTGTCTCACTTCACCCTCCATGCCCTCTGTGAGAGTGCTGCACATGCATGCATCGTGATGATGATGCTAAACGATATATCGTGCAGCCCTTATTAAGATACAGCCCTGCTCGGTGGCAGCGTGTTTGACTCTAGCAGATAACGAGGCTGGAGACGGTCTTAC
Organism: Prochilodus magdalenae; assembly: GCA_024036415.1. Taxonomy (NCBI): domain Eukaryota; kingdom Metazoa; phylum Chordata; class Actinopteri; order Characiformes; family Prochilodontidae; genus Prochilodus; species Prochilodus magdalenae. Next base: position 10,881 of record JAMWET010001941.1, on the reverse strand, counting down.
ACAAGAAGAGGAGGGAAAAGAAGAGACACGAGAAAGGAAGACGAACACTACGCCTCTGAGTGTTATTCATGTTGGTCCATGTGGGTCAAGCCTCCATGCACTCTCAGGGTTAATTCCTGTACCAGGGTCTTGCATGTTCCACAGTGGTCGTATTTCGGGGCTGAATTCCCGATTTTCGCTGTACAGCGCATGTGGGCACCGGCATGCATGCATGTGCCTGCCTTCTCCAAACAAGAGCAGAGACAGCTGGGACATTTCAGTGCGCCAAGCGTCAGGGACTCCTGAATAATTCCGTGTCATCTGCACAGCGAGGGAGACGATTGCAGGTGTCTTACAGTAAAACGAGCCGAGGAGAAGGTGCCATTTTGTATTTGGGATGATTCCCGCTTGTCAGGAACGGTCAGAGGCTGACGGGTTATTAATGCGTGACAGAAAACAATCTGACACAGACGATCTAACTTCATGAGCTCTGACACTTCGTTCTGGTTTGACCCAGACCGGCATGTGCTGGAACAGCCTGGCGTCAGTCTGCAAACCAACAGCGCACATCATTTATTCTCATTACACGCTGACAAGTACGCAGAGTCAGTCCGCTTTCTTTATACAGCACACGGAAAACCTAACAGCTTCATAATTAATCACTCACTACCTCACTACCTCATAATTATCACTTACTACCTCACTACCTCATAATTATCACTTACTACCTCACTACCTCATAATTATCACTTACTACCTCACTATCTCATAATTATTACTCACTATCTCATAATTATCCTTCACTACCTCACTATCTCATAATTATCATTTACTACCTCACTACCTCATAATTATCACTTACTACCTCACTATCTCATAATTATCACTTACTACCTCACTATCTCATAATTATCACTCACTACCTCACTACCTCATAATTATCACTTACTACCTCACTATCTCATAATTATCACTCACTATCTCATAATTATCACTCACTACCTCACTATCTCATAATTATCACTCACTACCTCACTATCTCATAATTATCACTCACTATCTCACTACCTCATAATTATCACTCACTACCTCACTATCTCATAATTATCACTCAATACCTCACTATCTCATAATTATCACTCAATACCTCACTATCTCATAATTATCACTTACTACCTCACTATCTCATAATTATCACTCACTACCTCACTACCTCATAATTATCACTTACTACCTCACTATCTCATAATTATCACTCACTATCTCATAATTATCACTCACTACCTCACTATCTCATAATTATCACTCACTACCTCACTATCTCATAATTATCACTCACTATCTCACTATCTCATAATTATCACTCACTACCTCACTATCTCATAATTATCACTCAATACCTCACTATCTCATAATTAATCACTTACTACCTCACTATCTCATAATTATCACTCACTACCTCACTATCTCATAATTATCACTCACTACCTCACTATCTCATAATTATCACTCACGATCTCATAATTATCACTCACTACCTCACTATCTCATAATTATCACTCACTATCTCATAATTATCACTCAGTACCTCACTATCTCATAATTATCACTCGCTACCTCACTATCTCATAATTATCACTCACTACCTCATAATTATCACTCACTACCTCACTATCTCATAATTATGACTAACTATCTCACTATCTCATAATTATCACTCACTATCTCATAATTATCACTCACTACCTCACTATCTCATAATTATCACTCACTACCTCACTATCTCATAATTATCACTCACTACCTCACTATCTCATAATTATCACTCACTATCTCACTACCTCATAATTATCACTCAATATCTCACTATCTCATAATTATCACTCACTACCTCACTATCTCATAATTATCACTCACTACCTCACTATCTCATAATTAATCACTTACTACCTCACTATCTCATAATTATCACTCACTATCTCACTACCTCATAATTATCACTCACTATCTCACTACCTCATAATTATCACTCACTACCTCACTATCTCATAATTATCACTCAGTACCTCACTATCTCATAATTATCACTCAGTACCTCACTATCTCATAATTAATCACTTACTACCTCACTATCTCATAATTATCACTCACTACCTCACTATCTCATAATTATCACTCACTACCTCACTATCTCATAATTATCACTCACTACCTCACTATCTCATAATTATCACTCACTACCTCACTATCTCATAATTATCACTCACTACCTCACTATCTCATAATTATCACTCACTACCTCACTATCTCATAATTATCACTCACTATCTCACTATCTCATAATTATCACTCACTATCTCACTATCTCATAATTATCACTCACTACCTCACTATCTCATAATTATCACTCACTATCTCACTATCTCATAATTATCACTCACTATCTCACTACCTCATAATTATCACTTACTACCTCACTATCTCATAATTATCACTCACTACCTCACTATCTCATAATTATCACTCACTACCTCACTATCTCATAATTATCACTCACTATCTCACTATCTCATAATTATCACTCACTATCTCACTATCTCATAATTATCACTCACTACCTCACTATCTCATAATTATCACTCACTATCTCACTACCTCATAATTATCACTCACTATCTCACTATCTCATAATTATCACTTACTACCTCACTACCTCATTATTATCACTCACTACCTCACTACCTCATAAATATGACTTCCTATCTCATAGTTACGGCTTACTGTATGGCCTTTTTTCTTTAAGTTGTGGAAATGGTCTTCTACACCTCCCTATCTAAAGGCAATGGTCAAAACTCCATCCGTACCTCGAGCCTTTAGAGCTTTATGCACGCATATTCCGAGGAGAATTCCCTGTAGACTAGGATTGTATCCACTGCTGGTAGACCCGTATGACCGTACGCTTCCACCTGCAGATTCAGCTACTTCCTTCACACTATGATCTTTGGCCACGCCCACATGCAGTCCCTCCTTTTAGCCAATCATTAACATCTGCTCTGGAGCCATTTTCCACACATGGAACGAGACATTCCCTGCACCGTAGCACCTCTTCCCAATCTATGGATCCCGTCACTCACACCCCGCAGGGAATCATAGCCACATCTTCCTTGTCATCTTCCATGCTTGAAGGTACTACCACCTTAAACATGCAAGGGAACTCATGTTTTGTCTGGACAGCTTATATTCCTGATTGCAGGTGTAGATATGCAAGATGTAAAGTGGAGAGTGATGTGTGGGTGCGGATGTGGTGTGGGTTGACCTGTACCTTCTACGGCTTGGCAGGTGTGAGGAGTCCCTTAGAACCCTCTCATCCAAACTCAGAGTCGAATTCACCCCAAGATTTAG